>JAHLKI010000037.1:0-241429 GCA_025602905.1 Phlyctochytrium arcticum | reverse complement strand
TGCAGTGTGTGGCGGGTTTTTTAAACATGTCCGGTGAAACCGAGTCAATGTTTGCCACAATATCAAATACTAGGAGTTCCGTTTCATTGTAGAGATGTCTTGCCTCCTCCTCCTCTTCTTCGTCAAACTCCAAGGGAATCTTCATAAGTTGGTCAAAAGACTTTTGAATTTCGCGAATAGAATCCAAATGTTCGAATATGTACTGTACGGTTTCATGAATTGGAGTCCATTTTTCGATAATCTCACTCATTGGTTCAGCCCTTTCACCAATTGCCCTAACAGAATCGTCTATTTTCTTCAAGTTCTTGTACACATCCTCGATGAGATTAGGAGTTTGTTGAGCCGTGCGGTACATTCTGAATGGGGGGTGAAGCAATGATTCTGATCGTCTTGTTGTTCTTTTGTATCGTGATAAGTCTAGCGAATAACACAAACTTTAAAAAAAGTCCGACATTATGTCAGAGTTTGTGTTATTTGTTTTTACTAAATATCCCATGTCATATAGAGATTATCAAGAACATTAGGATTATCGATATTACCCCCTTTTTTCCTATATCCCTTAAAGATATCACTTTTCTTTCTTCTTTGGAACATTCAAACTTGAATTAGATGACGATGAAAAATCTTAATCCCTAACGATACGATACTTGTAATGTTTTTTGCACAATGTTATCCAATCTGGCTTTTCCTTTGATATTCGTGCGTTACATCCATCGCTAGCACAATTACGGGTTTTTCGGCGCGCTTCCTTTGGATCATATTTTTTCGGAACTTTCTTTAATACCACATTTGTACTTTGCGCCCAGTGGATCAAACACAGAGTTTTCCATGTTCGCTCTTTGACATCACTGCATGGGAAATAATCGCCACATTTGACACATTTTAGTACATCCAAATGACAATTATCGCATAGTTCCTCATTCAAAGCATTCTGTTTATAGTATCTTTTTTTGCATATCTTGCAATTTCTAGTTTTTCTCGTCCTTTCACGAACCATCTCAAGCATTTTTTCCCGTTCCTTCTCTGGAAAAAACTGTCTAATACAACAATTGCCAATTATCAGATTCTTACCATTTTCGACAGATGTTACTTCGCATATTTCATTAATATCATGGGTACATATGCAGTTTGTGGGATACTTTTCTCTTCTTGTATTTTGAACCTGAAACTCTACAATTGCATCCTCAAATGTGTCATATACAGATTCCTTCACTAGATTCTCTCGAAATTTCCTGTGATAATAATTTGCACCTGCTATTTCCATATTTTTTACAATTGAGGATTGACCTATACGTTGAACTATGCATGTTTCTTTAAATCGTTTTTTTGTGTGTTTCGGTTTTGGGTTTTTTGGGTCACCACTTTTCGAAATTCTTTTAGTTTTTTACCGTCCTTCTCCTTTTTTTTCACTTTCAAATACTGTTTTTTTTTTGCCAGACCTCTTTTTAAATTCCGTGTTTATTCGCTAACCCACTGACCCAGTTTCTTTATCGAGTCAAATTTGTACATGGCTACAAAACGGGACGTTTCGAATAACATCATAAGAAGATGTTTATTACAAGAAAATGATGTAGCAAAACATATCAGATGATTTTGGGTCAATACGTTTCAGATGTAAAAAAAACTCTATTTAAAGATTAGAGTCTTCTGTATAAGCATACTGTATCACAACAACTTAATTGTGAAGAACAAAATGGCAATTGAAGGAATCACTCTCGATCAACTGAAGGCAGCCAAAAACAAACTTTCAAAGAAAGGATTTGTTCCTGTACCAGCGCATCCAAAAGAGAAACGTCCGTTAGGAAAATGGAAAGAGTACACTCTGTCAGATTGGAGTAAAACTATGAAGTTACTCCCAGGTGGAAGAGGAAATATTGGAATCCTAACCGGAGAAAAATCTACAGTAATTGTTCTTGATATTGATAACAAAGTAGTGTCTAGGGATGCAAATGCAGACGGTAGCATTTATAGCAAGAGTACCGGGGTTCAAGATTGGGAAACATTGATTTTTGAACATGGTGAGCCAAAGACTTTAAAAGCAACTTCGCCTTCAGGTGGTGCTCATTATTACTTTCAATGGGATGACGATTTCGCCAAATTAGTCAAAACCACCTCCACGTGTGTAATGTCGATCGACGATCAATTGTGCGCTATTGATTTACGTGGCGAAGGAGGTTTCATTATGACCCCCCCCAGTTCTTTATCAAATGGAGTATACGCATTTGAGAATGAAGAAGAATCTATCGCACAATTACCGAATTGGATAAAACAAAACATTATCTCAACGCGTGCTATTGACAAAAAAGTACAACATGAAGAAAAAGTACAGAACAACTATAAGAATGTATTTGAAAATGATCCAATTGCCAGCGACGACTTTGAATTGTTCAAATCTTCCAAATATTATCAAAATCACAAAGTGTTGAATGTCGATTCATATAATCGAATTATTTTAAAGGAAACGGGTGATTTTGATTGTTCCATCTGTAAACGAAAACATACTCATCATAACAATCATCCATTTCTTGTAAGACATAGCGGACAATTGTTTTTTGTATGTCGACCAAGTAATGGCAGAGGGAAATTTTTAACAGTTGTTAAAAAAGAGGAGGAAACCGAGCAGCAAGCAGAACCGCCAAAGGTAGAAAAGGATACTCCTCATTATATTCTAATGTCGGAACTTTGGAGTGTTGCTCGAAAGGAATATCTCATGAAAAGCAATGATTGGATATATAAACCTCTGGAAGGAAAACCATGTGCATATGTGAAACATTTGCCGTATCAAGAATGGGTAAATCAAGTATTACGAAAACATAAAATATATTTATCAGCACCCAAGAGATGTCTTGACATTATGAAACATTTGGAAATGTATGACGACTGCGACCTACCAGTGCTAAAGAAAGATAAGAATGTTCTGGCATTCAGAAATGGTGCATTGCTACTGAATAAAGCCGAGTTTATAACTTACAAAGATAAAAGATTAAAAGGGGTAGCAGCACGACATTATATCGATCAAGATTTTACTGGCGGCGACTATACGCCATTATTCGATCAAGTTCTAATGCATCAATTATCCACATGCGAAGAAAAGATTGAAGTGTACAAAGTGGTTGTAGCACTCATCGGACGATTGTTTTTCGATACCGGAAAGTTGGATAAATGGGCTGTTGCATTGTTACTTTATGGTGAATCCCGAACTGGTAAAACAACACTTCTCAATATCATCAAATCTATGTTTAACATTTCAGAAATTGCAACACTTGCCGCAAATACCGAAAAGATCTTTGGACTAGATAACATGTTTGAAAAGGAACTTTTACTCGTACCAGAGGTTCCCCACAATATGAAAGAGGTGTTTGACCCGACGATGATTCAGTCAATGATTGATGGTGATTTTATGAACATTGCAGGGAAACATAAAAAAGCACTAACAGGTTCATTCAAAACACCGATCATGATGGCAGGAAACATCTTTCCTCCATATGATGACAAGCGAGGTGCAATTGCAAATCGTATCCCAATTCTGGTGTTTGAAAACTTGGTAGTAGAAAAGGACACCAGTATTGAAGACGCAGTTATCCAGAATGAGTTGCCCAATCTGATCAACAAAGCACTCAAGATGTATCATACGATGCGAGAAGATAACAAAGGGAGGAGTTTCTGGGATTTTGCCCCTGTCTATTTCAAAGACAATCAGGAGATCGCACGTAAAGCCACTAACTGGTTACATAGATTTTTAACAGCGCCAGCAGAAGAGAACTCTTCTACAACAGCATCGTTTGTCGTAAAGAAAAAGGTTTTACCAGGAGACAAAAGAATTAAAATTCATATTGAAGACGTCAAAAAGTCCTTTATGCGATACATGAAATTTAATCATCCGGGAATCAAATATTCGTGGGACGATAACGACCATTCGACGTTTAAGAGTTTAGGGTATCAGGTTGAACGACAGCATATTTGTAAATCTTGCAATAATCCAGCAAAAGGTGGAAAGGATAAGTGTTGCAAAGAATACGATGCTGCAAATCGAACAAAACGCACATTTATCTTTGATTTACTTATTGAAAGAATAGAAAAAGACGGGGCGACGCCTACTTTTGGTTTGAAAAGAGATTTCTTGGAAGATGAGGCTAGTTTTTCGGGATATACTGGTGTGGTAAAAAAACTAGCAAAGTTTGTGTAGGCAATAATACGTGAGAAAGGAAGACGAATGGCGCTCGATACTTTGTAGGGATAGAATAGAAGAAATGTTTGATTCGGGGATGGATGAGGAAGGGGTCATATATTTTATCGGAAAAAGTGTCATATTGTAAAAACATATAAATTTTTATGATGTGGAAGGAAAGAAAGGGGTGTATTTTCGAGAAGTGATTCGAGAAGTGTTTTGATAAAGTGAAGAGAAGTAAAGAAGGGTAAAAGATGTAGAGAAAAAGGTGATTACCCAGAAACGGTGTATTTGTTGCACTCGATGTTTTCATGTATTAAACATTTTTTGCTCTAGAGATTATGAAGACGTGACGTATTTGAATCTGTATTCAAATTTGACTCGATAGAAAAACTGGGTCAGTGGGTTAGCGAATAAACACGGAATTTAAAAAAGAGGTCCGGAAAAAAAAACAGTATTTGAAAGTGAAAAAAAAAGGGAAAGTCCATTAAAAAACAGAAAGAATTTCGAAAAGTGGTGACCCAAAAATGGAAAAGGAAAGTCAAAAAAAGGATGAAAAATGGTGGATTTCGGAACATTTCGACAGGTAAAGAGCCAGTTTAGCACGAAAAGGGCATGAATCAAACATTTCAATTAGTGAGAAGTTGCAGAATCGGGAGATTCAAAAATGACACACAGAGGGGCATAGCAGTATCGGGGGGTAACATCGATAATCCTGATGATCCGGTGAAGACTTGTAAATGGAGCGAGAATATTCTGCGCCGACTTGTAAGGTGTGAAATTTTGACAGAAGAAATTTGTGAATTTTCTGGAAGTCCCGTATATGAGCGTATTACACCGGTGTAATGTGGAAGTCCCGTAGCAAATGCGGAACGACTCGATGAAAGATGGAGGATCAGTGCTTAGTATTTGTATTTTGTATTTAGCACTTAGTATTTGTATTTGCTGTTTTTGATTAGATGGGTGTAATGTGAAAGTCCCTTTTCGTGACAAGCGGCACCACTCGATGAAATATGGAGAGGGATGATTCATGATGTGTAATATGACTCGATGTTTGATGGAGGCGACCTTATCATAAGGTCACATAGTGGAGAAGCGGCCTTATAGTAAGGTCACATAGCGGGCTTCATAGTTGCCGCATAGTTGGGGCATAGTTGGCCCATAGTTGGAATCTCCCCTGTGATAGTGCATCATAGTTTTTTTAACCGAATTTTAGTAACTACTAAAATTCGGTTAAAAAAACTATGATGCACTATCACACTGTACCGGACACATCAAATGCACCCGGGAAATTTACTAGCGCTCGTACCACCGCAAATTACGCGGTCAAGCTCCACAGGGATCTGCCGCCTCTCCCTTCTGGAATAAGCCAAGTACTGAAGGATGTCCTACAGGACACGTCATGAATCTCCTCCGTCTTTGCTAGTCCAGAAACGCAAACATACGCAGAAGTTCGCAATGGCGAAGTGCAATCTAAGAAGATGTATGCGTATAGTATTGCCACCAAGGCTGGATCTCAAGAGGACTTTTATGTCATTGGCAGTGATGACAATCCCATGAAATGTGCTCTTGATCTGCAGCCCGTCATGGACAACATTGCAGCATTCCTCACCGAGATTGACTACCCGGACAAAGAGGGAATTTTCCATAATTCCTTCGTACTGGCTGGCGATTTCTATGTCTGGATGTACGCTAGCAAATTGCTACGATCACCCAGATATAAACATCTCGAGGCTCATGTTCTTCCCGTCCCCGATATCATGCATGTGGCCTTGAATGCACAGGAGGCGGTCCTCGTGCATGCATGGACCATCATTCATTCCCTTTGGCTCGCGGGGTACCCGGATGTGGAAAATACCACTCCCATCAACATGCGACCAAAGCGAAGGACGGCCATGTTGGCACTAGCAATGACTGCCTGGCAAGAGTGCCGGCAGGAGTTGTTGGCTGCTTACAAGAAGTCCGCAGCCAGCAATCCGGAGGCAACGACAGTCCGTAAGGCAATGGTCGACACCCTCATTGCCGTGTTCGAGGAGTACATTCCCATTGCAGTTGATTGTCCGTACCTCCTGGCCAGTGGGGATCTTCTTCAAATCAAGCTGTGTCTGACGCGTTTGTTCCCTCTGTTTGCTCTTCTGGGAAAGAAAAACTATGTCAATATTATTCTCTTCCAACTCGGTCTTTTAGAAAAATTACCTTCTCTCCTTCCGAATGATATTGCAATGGCTTTTCTGTTTTCCAAGTTCTCAAGTGAAGACTTGGAAGTATTTCACTCCATCCTCCGGGCCGCAATCCGCTACCAGGATACCAACGATCAAGTATCTAGGAAAGCCATGTTAATCACTGCCATGAGGGGCGAGTCCGCAGTAAAGCAGCTTGCTGCTATGACCGCGAGGGAGAAGGCGATTCGTGAACAAGCTGCCTCTCCGATCAAGAAAGAGACACGTCCTTCCGCTCCATCTCCTTTGGAGAAAGCGAGCGAGGATGTTGTCCCGAGAATGGTCGTATTTCTGAAGAGCTTGTTCACTTCATTGTTCACTTTCTCTTTCGACGTCGTTGGGCAGCACGGCAAGACCCCTTACACGTCTGATGTACCACACTACAAGCTCATTCAGAGGCCGCTGCCTTCATCTCAACCGGTTACATCTGCGGAAGAATTTCCTGAGGTTATTCTGGCCACGATTCGGGAGTCACTCGTGCCATTACAGCTGCGCCGACAGACTTTTGTCAACCTTGGTAATCACGTTGATGTAGAGAGCTTTCAAACGGTCCCATTGCCGATTGCGAAGAACCCATTGGGTGATATCACCAATCTGCCGTCCCCCAGTTCCAAAACGACCAAAAAACCTGTCCGAGACTTCCTCTCCACGACCTCCCTCGAGTACGATCTCGCGCGTTGCGGTTGGTTCGCTTTAGCCTGCCAATGTTCAGCAATGTATCAGTCCATTGGGACTACGTCACTAGAGCATTTCCTGAAAAACATTGACAAAGATGTTCCGCGTGATAGTGAAGGTAAGCCAGACAACGATGTCTTCCGAGCTGTGTCTCTCGCCGGTGGGAGATCAACCTCTCACCGTTTTTTACACCCCATCTAAAATCACCCGACGCAGGCTCAACTTGCTAGCTTGATTACGGGACCCTCTTTTGCTCATATATGTACCTGTCCGAACGCGGTCGATGAATTTAGACGCTTCTTTTTTCGCATCAAACTTCAATTTCTACATAGGCTTAGGTAGTTGCCACGCTCTCTCAAATTTCTTTAGTACACTTTCTTCGACTTCAGCTACCCATAAGATATATTTCATATAAGTTTTGAGGCCCTTTTCAGGTACCTCTTCATTCTCCAGGAATTCCCCCAGCGGTCGGACATTGCTTATGTAAATTTTTGGCGCCAAAAAACCGGGTTGCGCTGAGACGCAGCGACTGTTAAAGCTGAGGGCGCGGGATGGCAGATGATGAGCTCGTTGTGCCTTGCGAGTCATGGGGAGTGTTGCTTTCCTGTACAACCTTTCTTTTCTCAATACATAATTTTGTTGCTCAATACATGATTTATACCCGCCAAAAAAAATCGTCCTACTTGGTCAATTTGTGAGCAACCCTCCCTAATAATGGAATTTGTCAAAAATCAAATGGGAGCGGGGCGAGGAAAAAAAGACCTTGGCGTCGATTTTATTTCCTTTTTTAAACTCGAGAAACACATCTTAGAGACGCATGCCTTCAGTCTCTCTCTCTCTCTCTTTTGTCGGCTCTCTCATATCTGTTTTACTCGGCAAGGACAACATTAGCTTTCTACCGCAACTCTAGGGTAGTACTGCGCGGAGTACTGCGCAATGACAAACCGCAAGGGCCACGTGACTTTAATGACACACACGAATTTCGCGGTTGCTGCCTTTTCCCAAAATCCAAAACGCAGAAATCAACTGACACTCATCGCCTACTTTAGAACTTCTTACCATCAACCATTCACTGTACTTGGAACTCTCGTTAGGACTGTTTGTATGTTTGGTATTAGCGTTCATCAGAGTTTGCAGGGAGGCTGATTGTATTCCGAACAGCGAGAATCCCCCCACTCTGTTTCTCCGCCCGAGTTTTTGTTGTGATTTCACACAGGTTATATACAGCTTGATACTTTGTGAAGAGCTTTGTGGACGGAAAAGGTACTCTTCCGAATCAACCTGTGGTTTACGTTGTCAATGTTACTTAAATAACCGGTGCAGACTTTGAAGAAGCATGTCGTTTGGAGACTTGGAACGGGGCGGAGCTCCCAAGAGTTATAATCTTGCATGGGGGGATGCGGGGAATGGTGGGTCCGGGTCCAGTAGCGGTAAGTATCGGGTGCTTTACCAATAGTCCACACAAGTCTGAAGGGTATTACCGAAATAGACCCATCATCAGATTCCGCCATGTTTGATCGAGCCTCCCATACCATTTTCACCATATCCAATAATGTTGCCACCATCCAAAAACTCCTTGCCCTCTTTGGAACCACAAAAGATACATCCGATATGCGGTCACGGTTACATTCTCTGACGGAGAATACGCGGGATATGGTCCGTCAAACTGGGTCTGATCTCAAGTCCTTGCTCGCTCGCTCCAAAACATCTTCATCATCAAGTAGTAGTGGTAGCAATACAGGGCAATTGGGCGATCGACACCGGAAAATGGCCCAACAAAAACTCCAAAAGGATTTTGAAGCAGTCTTGAAACGCTTCCAGTCCGTCTCCCAATTAGCCGCCGAAAAGTCTCGCGAATACGTTGCACTCGCCCGCGCCGCTCACGTCGATGACCCCAATAACGAGGATGACGACGACGATGCAGTCGAGTCACAACCCCTCATGTCCCGCAACCAACGCATGCACCTCCAACAAGTCGATACCGATATCGAGTTTAATGAGGCGTTGATTAGTGAGCGAGAAGAGGATTTGCGCGAGATTGAAAAGAGTATTGTGGAAGTCAATGAGATTTTCCGGGATTTGGGGACGCTGGTGCATGAGCAGCAGTACATGTTGGGTAAATATCATTTCCCCCCCTACAATTACTGTTCAATGACTAACCGCTCCTCCTTTTGAATAGATAACATAGAATCCAACGTCCAATCCGTCGAAATTAACATGGAAAACGCCACGACAGAATTGCGGACTGCGGATCGGTACCAGCGCTCCTCACGAAACAAGTTGTGTTGTTTGTTGATTGCGGCAGCCATTGTTGTGTTGATTATCGTGCTTGTCGCCGTTCTATGAAATGGGTTTTTGAACTTTTTTTGTAGAGACCTTTGGCTCTAATGTTTTTTTTGTATGTATATGTGCGTATATGGTCATTTTTCTCTCTCTGTGTGCGTGCTTGTGTTTCTCTGGCCACTGATGCAACCTGTACTTAGTCCGAAGGCCATGATATAAGATGCGGTATACGTGTTAAATAGAAAGAACAGCGATGTAAAAAGATGGGTGGGTTATGAGCGGATATCGTGCATTTTGAGAGCTCGGGCCAACACAAACATGGTGGCAGCCGTTGCAATCTCTTCTCCGCCCAACGGCTGCAACTCTCGCCGTTTTTCCACTTGTTGTGAGTCGGTCCGTTTGCCGCCAGCAAAGGTGCCAGCAGTCTTTAGGGCCTGGACTGCTGCGGCCCGGGCCAGTGTCTCGGTAACGAGTTTGGAGAATTTGAGGTGGGAGGTGAGTTGAGCGCGGAGTGTATTATCAGGAGCAGTCAGGTTTGTGAATCCACGCTCAGAGAGTGCTTCGATGAGTTCGAAACGGGTCAGTGAGGTGATTCCCTCTGCATGTAAAAGCTGCAACAAGTACACCGGTTTTAGCTAGGTCTGTAGCATATGAACAATGGAATGAATGGTGCATTACCTTATCATCTTTAAGGATCCAATCTGCCCATTGGTACAATCGCGACATGGGCATTAAGCGACCAGTACCGGCCATGGCAGCCATGGGCCGGAGACAACTGGATGGTAAGTCGACGATGGAAGCGTGATCGCGAATATACCCGTTCAGGGCAATCAGGTCGCTGGCGGTTGCTCGCGATGCATGGTTCGATACAAGGAGTTGAAAGCGGCGGTGGAGGTTGATGAGTGGGTCTGGTTTTGCGGTGGTTATGGTTGGTTTGGGGGAGGGGGGTGTTGGAGTGGAGGTGGTGGTGGTGGGTGCAGGGAGTTTGGCGAGGGAGGCCAGAACTTGTGGGCCGCCTTGTTCGCGTTGACGCTGTAATCCTTCAGCCTTTTTGCTCTATGTTTCGATGAGTATATTGGTGTGGGGGTGCAGGTAAGTGGGGGGGGGGGGGGGGGGAGAAAACCTACAAGCATCTCATCCGTCACAAAAGCGCTAGGCATCCACGACGGAACCCCTCGAATCATGGCTTGCACAAGTGGCATCAAGAATGGTACAGCCAGAACAACCGTGGTAGGCCAGACGACCATCATATCCCGCTTCAACCGCATAATGTGCCGAATATCCACTCGCCGCGTAAACGGTTTTCGGTCTTTGAGGTATTCTACGAGCATGTAGAGGGCAACGCGCACGTCGCCGTAGAGGGATTGGTAGCCTTTGGCTAGGTGCATGGCCGGGTTGGCGAACCCAGACTCAAAGACTCGGCGGGGAAGGGAGTGGGTGGTTGTTGTTGTTGGAGTTGTTTTGGCAGATGCTTGAGCTTTGTGGAGGGCTGAGCTGATGGATCCCGGTAAGGGATTAGCCTTTGCTTTCGACAAAGGTGCCTGGTCCTTGACTTTTGACGCCTACATTGGTAGATACTCTCAGTTTTTGTTTATCGTTGATTTGAGAACAGAGTCAACCTACCATTTTTTGTGAAGATGCCCAACGCATCTGCTGGTTCCGAGACACAGCTACCGCCGAGCGTCCAGCGACCGCCAACGGTCCTACTATATGTGGCAGCATTGCGGCAATCCCCGTATATAGATCTAATGTTCAAAAATTTCGCAACTTTGTTCTTGAGATGTGACCAACTGCACAGCCACCTGTTGCCAAGCGCTTGCTGACAGCTGTCGTTCTGGCCTGGACCCCTGTAGCAAAATACTCGCGGGATGTATAGGCAAATAGGAGAAGCAACTCCAGAAATTGTGGGAAATCAAAGCTGTAGTGTGTATTCCAGGGAAAACAATTGTGTGGCATATACGTAGCGATGGAAAATGGATGGGTGCAGCCCTTTGATAGTAGGCAAAGGCAAGCTGGCGGCAGGAATTAAAACGCACACGTTGAGAAATAAATCGGTGTGAGGATGTAAATCAGAAGAAGGCATGAATTTGGTTCTCTGTTGGGAGCCTGAGCATATCCTTTGCCTGCTGATCAGAGTAGAGATGTTGTATCAGCCAACTCAATAGTATGCGTGATTACAGGCAGGAAAACAAACTTGAAAGATGTGCAAAATCTTTCAACGAAACTTGTGTAGCGTATTGTGTTTATTGTGCCTATTCATTGATCGGCACTTGTGTAAGGAGCCTTCTCTTTGGATTTGAACGCTGAAAGTTACCGCCTGGTAGTAGACCATTGCCCAAGTATCTTGCGGGTTATGCAAGAAAAGAATACCCCAACTGATTTCCGTCGGTAAGAAGAACGTATCGAGTATACCGGAAATGCCAGATGGGAAAAGAACAAAAAGGAAATGCCCTCTCCGAGAGTCGAACACGGGACCTTCTGCTTACTAGGCAGACGCTCTAACCAACTGAGCCAAGAGGGCTTTCGATAAATTTCAAGGGTTACTCAGACGCCATGACCGTGAACATCGCGGGCATTCACTTTCTTTACTGAAAACTGCGATCCAGACTGAGCAGTGCTCAAAATGTATTGCCAGACAAGAATACAGCCATTCGAAATGCCCAATGAATGAATGTCGTTCGCATCGTATTGATTGGAATTCCAGTGCGATCGCCGCAGGACCAGGTGTACGGGAAGCGGCACAGTGACCGTGTGGGCCAGCAGCAGCTCCGCCCCGCTGCAGCCTGCTGCCTCTTGCAGCTTTTCCTCGAAAACGAAAACTCAAACTTTGGGCATCAAATCTAGCTACACTTTGGAAGAGCATTAGGAAACATGGGTCGAAACGACGCATCAAGACGCAAGGCGGGACTAGGAGGAAGCCGTACGGGAAGCAGCAGCGTGGTTCGCTCCCTGTTCTGGGTCGCCGTCTTGCTTCTAGGCATTTCAGTAATTGTGCAGGCTCAGGCCCCGCAACAACCTCAACAACCTCAGCAACCTCCACAATCGCAGCCACAGCCATCTGCAACCGCTCCACCAGCGGCAGGTCAGACTCCAGCGCCCGGCGGAAACACCACAGGCAATGGCACGACCAATGGAAATACCACCCAGCCGGCCCCGCCCATCCCAGCTTGTGGAGTGCGTCCTGGCACAATTGTCGTCGATAGCCCTCGATCTACTACCGTTGGCAGTGTAGGCGGCAGCCTCAACATTTCCTGGCACTACAGCGAGTTTGTCGACACGGCCCGCTTCCCTCAGAAGAAATTGTCCCTCTTTTACCAGCGAGCCGACGGCGCAATCACGCTCGACGGATGGAAACCCATTGTGGACAACCTTCCCCGCGACACCACCAACTACACTTGGGTCGTGCCGCCTCTGCAGGATGCTTTTTACCTTGTGCGCTATGTCGCGGATGATTTGGACCCTCAGCGCGTCCCCGCCAACGGAGGGTGTGTGCCCGACACATTTCCCGGGCCAACGTCGTGCCAGCAATTCAAAATCATGAACCTCCTTCCTCTTGTAGAAGAGCCGGACACAATGGGCCCCAACAGCGAGAGCGATGCCGGGTCTTCTTTGCTTTCAACCACGGGCGTCGTAGGAACCCTTCTCGCCGTGCTCGGTGCGTCCATATGGGCCATGATCCAGCTCTAAGATCATAGAGGACACTTTCTCATCGGACAATTGCTGCATTATCTCTAGACCTCTCTACTTTGTTATGCCATTATATATGTACATTTTTTACCGTCCCAATATACATTTTTATTGCTCGATCTGTGGCGGCGTATCGCGGGAAACGCAGAATTCTCGCCGCCTTTCAAAACGGCAAATCGGTATATAAAGACTGCGCTGTGCAAGATGGCAATTCTTCCAACGGATACAAGGTCTTCAAGCTGTAGGTTTCGTCGTAGGAGAACCAGCAGCGGATAGCAAAGGAGGGTAGTATAGCTAGCGACAACGTTATTAGTGGCGAAACTCCGACGATTGGCGCCTCACTTCAATAGTGTTTGAGTCTAAAACCCAGCAAAGTTACCCCAAAATCTTGACAGTCACGAAGGCAATGACAGATATAGTGGACCCCTACCTATGCCAACGGCAGGGCTGGCTCCAGCTCGGTGCCTTCACTTCTTGCTTTTACCTCCTCCGCGGCCGCTTTCTCCCAAAGTTCCTCGACGCATTCTGGCGCTCATGGGACGTCAAACGCCGCAACGTGTTTGCCAACCACCTCGTCTCCGGCATCCACGCCGTCTTTGCCTCGGCCCTGGTCATATCGACCTTCATCACGTATCCGGAACTGGTGGGGGATTTGCAGGGTGTGCATGCGGGTGCCAAGGCTCTGAACCAGGCGCGATTTGCATTGGCCTTTTCGACCGGCTACTTTATTGCTGATTGCCTTGATATGGCACTGAATGGCGTGTATGCCGGCAATTTCGGAATCTGGGCTCATCATGTTGTGGTGGGTTTGGTGTTTTTATGCAAGGATTATGGCTTTGGCTGACGTTTTGTACCTACCAGGCCCTAGCATGCTACGTGTCGGGCCTCCATCACTGCCTTCTGTACCCCTACCTAGTCTTAACCCTTCTCGTTGAACTCAACAGCCTTTTTATTCATACCCGCAAACTCCTCCTTCTCACTTACAACTCCTCCATCTCATCCATGCCAGTCCCCCACCTAGCCCTCTACAAAACCGCCACAACATGGATGAAACTGACATTTGTACCCACCCGCATGCTCGCCAACTTTTACATTTCGTACCGGCTCGTCATGGATCGGAGAGAGGGGTGGGCGGCACCCATTTGGACTTGGTGGCTGGCCATGTTTGGCATGGCGGGAGTTAATTACTACAATTTTGTCTTGTGGAATCAAGTCAAGGCTAGTGTCCGGAGGGACGAGGCAAAGAGCGCACCCCCGTCGCCTGCTGGGTCCAAGGGCAAGGGTGGTGGTGGAAAGACCAACAAAAAGACGGATGAGCCTGTCCTGACGGCTCAACAGGCCGAGGCCAACGACTTTTTAGGATAGCCCTTTACATCCATGACTGCATTTCCATTACTGTTCTTGCAATTATCTGAATCCTACATAATCAATTAATACATTAATGTCTTTACTATCCAATTGCTAATTTGCCAAACCCATCTTGACGCGTCAAAAAAACGCGTCAAGTCCCACAACGCGTTACACATCACCCAAAACATTTCTCCCACAACAACATTGCAACCATGATGCAAAGCTCTGAATCCAATCTTACCCGACTAAAAGTATCCAGCGAGGCCCGTCAAGCAGTAAAAATCATCCCGCTGAACACATTCCTTAACATCATTAATCTGAACATCGGAAAAAGGAAGAAACGCGATTACAACAACGCCGTCGAAATTTGATGGTTCTCATATTGGGACATTTGGAGGCTCATGGGTAAGAATATCAATTCAGAATCCTTTGTCATTGCAGTGTTGCTTATATATCTGGACTCTATTAGGTATATTGATACGATAGAGAAATTACAAACCGAGGCCAATGTATCCTTGAAGAATGTCCGGGTGGCCGATAACATGGATCTGCTGACGATCCTCCAGGTAATGCCAAACATCTATTGGTTCCGAATATGTGCTTATTTCTGGAGTTTAAGGAGTATGAAGGATATTATTCCATCAAATTTGGCCGGAATCCGAAGTTGGTGAGTAAAGTCAAGGGCGGGGGAGGTCAGAGTTTGAGAAATTGTTGTTAGAAAGTGAGAGGAAGATTTCTGATGTGGGCTGTTGAATAGATGAGGGTTCTACAGGCCGTCCTTCTGTCAAACAGAACCGCTCATATGGATCGATTGATGCAGGATCTGCTACAACCCCGGCCAGTGCTCGATCGAAATCTTCCAAGGTACATAGACCATTCAATAGAAAGGAATACGCGTATGGATTCTGAGTTGTACCCAGGATAGGTCTCAAAACCCGTACCGGTGGCAGCCGAGCCGACGACGGCTGGTCATCATACTGCTGGACCGGTGCTCCGGAAACCGTCGTCGAAAGAACGGAAAGAGGAGGGTGGGCTGGTGGGAGGGATAGTGGGCATGCCGGTACGTTTGAATACATTTGGCAAATTTTCCAATCGTGTTCATGACGGGTTTTTTTTATGTATAGGTTGGGAATAAACCGTCTCCTGTCGTCCCGGAACCAATAGAACCTACCACTGTACGTACGAAATGAGTCTTTTACAGCGTGCAAGGGATCAATGAGTATATTTCAGGATCCCTCCGCGGAAAGTCTATACGATACCCGACTACTCAAACCCATACCCGACTACGGCAACATCGAGTACCGAGAACTAGCAGCCATCATCAGTCGGTAATTACATATTTCGTCAGTCGAACGGTGGGAGTCTTACTTATGCTGTTGCAAAAGGGATATTTTTGTCACGAATCCAAATGTCCGGTGGAGTGACATTGCGGGGTTGGCTACCTCCAAGCGACTCGTCAAGGAATCTGTCGTTTATCCACTCAAATTCCCTTCGTAAGTGCGCATATATCATCAACACATCTTTTGTTGTTGCTGAGAATGTGATATAGGTTATTCAAAGGGATTTTGTCACCCTGGAAGGGACTCTTATTGTACGGTCCACCCGGAACAGGCAAAACCATGATTGCCAAAGCGGTAGCAACCGAATGCAACACGACCTTTTTCAATATTTCCGCATCAAGTATCGTCTCCAAATGGCGGGGTGACTCGGAAAAACTTGTGAGGGTGTTGTTTGAATTGGCACGGTACCATGCCCCATCGACCATTTTCTTGGATGAACTGGAATCTATCATGTCGCAGCGGACGTCGGATGGGGGAGAGCATGAGGGGAGTCGACGGATGAAGACGGAGTTGCTTATTCAGGTATTTTATTTTGCGGGAAGTGGACGAATGGCTTGCTGATGGAATAATGTTTAGATGGACGGACTGGCTAAATCGGATGAACATGTTTTTATGCTGGCTGCGTCGAATATGCCGTGGGATCTGGATATGGCCATGTTACGACGACTTGAAAAGCGCGTGAGTCTCATGTCTCACCTTTTCCTACCTTTATCCAACTTAAAATTTGTGCTTTAGATCTTGGTGGATGTGCCGGATACTCCTGCCCGTCAAGCCATGTTTGAAGCACATCTCCCGGCCAACAATGCGTCCCCCGACAATGTGCCGGTTGCGCAGCTCGATTATGCGGTATTGGCAGACATGACGGCTGGTAAAATCACTCTTGGCAGTTTATGGTACTTGTTGCTAACCCGGATATGTCTTTAGGCTACTCGGGCTCAGATATAAAATTAGTGTGCAAGGAAGCAGCTATGCGGCCCATCCGCCGATTATTTGATGCATTGGATAAAATCACGGATGTCTCCCCGGAAGCATCCCTCCCATCACGTAAGTTCTTCCTATGCATAAAAATCAACAACATGAATTCTAATGCGGAAAAATTAGTGGAAGTGGAACGACAACCCGTCACGCAGCAAGATGTGCTCGAGGCAATTAATAGCACGCGGCCGGCTGGAAATGAGGCTCTGGGAGAAAAGTATCGGCAGTGGCAGGTGGATTTTGGGTCGGCTTGAAAAATTGTGGTTTATTGATAAACTCTTATTTGCTCATGTATATAAAAAATCATGTTGTATTTGAAGACAAAGGAAACAAAGAAGGGATTTCATCTATCCCTGTGCCAATGGGATTGTCACTATTACTCTTTCAAGAGTCTTTTCATGTCATAATCCTGACCCGACTTCGCACTTCCCTGGCCACTTCTTGGACAGGCACAACGGCAAACTCGCCCTTGACGGACAGCCGATGCCAGGGAATCCCATAGACTTTGGTGCATTCTTCAGCTTTCAACAGTAAATCCCGGGCCGTGCTCTTTAGTCTCTCTTGTTGTTGATACTCGGTCAGCGGCGTAGAGGATGGCTCGGTCCGGGTGATCCATCCATCGCCACCCCAAGATCGTTGCGAGACACAGAATGTCCAGGGCCCAGATGGGTCATTGAACGTGGCATCCAGTAGCACGACCATCACGTCCATGGGTACTGCGCGATTGATTCTGTGCGCGGACAGGGCGGCCTGAAGGGCTTTATCGATCGTCGACCAGAGACAGCCATATAGTCGAGACGCGTCGAGGCAGGCTACCAATGTATCCGGGCGACCGCTTCGAATGGCCAAATCCGCAGCCTGCGATAAAGTTTGCAGGGGGTTGTCCAGATCCGAGAGCGGGGGAAGATTGAATGGGTGGCCATGCAGCGTGGCCAGGCGGTATAACTCCGAATTGATGCGCAGCCATTGCAGATCCTTGATGAGTAGTGCGGACGGTTGTGAAGAGAAGGGTGAGGTGTTTAGGGCGTCGGCCGAGGCATGAGATTGAGACTGGGAAGGTGAAGTGGGCATAAATGTAATTTTGGGGCCCACACGCACTGATCGGAGACTCATACGATCGCCATCGGCCACGTCCCGCTCCGACTGGTCATCTGGCACAATGGGTGGTTGCAAGTTTAACATGAGATCCAATTCCAAGCTTGAGCCCGTGGCATTGGGGTAATGTAGCCCATGATGAATCACAAAGTCGCGAAGCACATTGATGGTGGGCCAGCATCCTTGCTCATAGCGGTCTAACGCTTCCCGCATCGCGCCGTACATGATACTGCGCATGTGGTCCCGCCGGATGAGTCTGGCGGGAGGTGGTCGCCGCTTGCGAGGATAGTTTTCGTCTTCGGTTTCGGGTAAATGATCTTCTTCCTCATCCATGACGCTGACCGGCCCTCGTTCCGATGCGTCTGCGACGCTGTCGCCTTCCGGCCCACCTGACGGAGGAGCGAGCCGTGCCGAATAATGGACAGTCAGAATATTTTCCAGCGTCAACGGATCAAGATGAATCACATCGGGAAGCGATGGGGCCTTGTGACCCCAGCACTCTGCCTCCTCAATACTCTCCTGGAACCGTTTGGTCTTGCGGGCAATGTACCGTTCAACCAACTCCCGGTACCCTTGCGAAATGTTTCGGACGTTGGACAACTCGGGAGCACACACATGAAGCACTTTGAGCAAAAGGGGCACGGGCAGAGTTTCCAAGGTTCCAAGATTGGAGGTGGGTGCAGCAATGACGGGGGTCGTAGCGGCTGGCGAACTGCCCAGAGCTTGGACAGATGCCTTTTTGCCCAGACGGGCAAAGGCCCCGCCTTTGATGGGTTCGGTGCTTGGACTAGGCAGGTCGACGGTGGTCCGAGAGTCGCCCCGGATGCGCATACTAGGACTGTAAAAATGATCTCTCTCAAACGCCAACTGCTGCTGCGTTTGCCTGGCGCTAACAACGACTTTGACGGAAAACTGATGGTAGGCTATCCTTCAAACAACAGCCAAACACCGAAATGTGCGACAAACTCTAGGGAACGCCTCGCAGCTTTTGACTTTGGTCAACATTAACCCAACCCTGAGGGTCCACCCAACATAGGCCGCATTACTATTAGCGGGGATTCGCTGACTGAGTGGCTTAGTCGCGCGTCTAAGGCTCGCCGGATCCTGAGCGGGCCTTGAGCTGAACCTTGATATACAGCTGACATTATCAACTTCAGAAGGACAAATTCTGAGCATACTTTGGGTATCTTGGCAGGTAAGAGTCTGCGAGAAGGTCTGGTCCCGTCCATACCAGGATCCCGCCTGCATTGTATTATTGTCGGCGCAAGTCGTTGGGTAGTGGCTGTGCATTCACTCAATTCATCCTGTCACAACTGACATCTCACAGCTTTTTGACCTACACACACATTTTACCCCAATCTTTGGTGAATGCTTCGACGAGCACTACCACCTTTTGTCAAGCAAGCAGGAGCACTGATTCCTGTCATTCGCCCCGTAGTAACGTCTCGCAATTTATCGTTCAACCGCCAGCAATCTGTCAACATGAGCACGGCCAAAGCAAAGGTGATCTTGGGGTATGTTCCGATCCTGAGTTGTGTGTTTAATCTCACTTGCTGATCCTATACTCAAGTACGATGACATTCGGCAACGGTATGTCCTGATGATCCTTAGGAGCGGAAGAGTGGTCAGCACTGGTAGCTGATGGTGGGTATAGGTGTCGGTGCGCGAGTCAGCGATCCCGCGGAAATCCGCCGTATTCTGGACCTCTTCCATTCACATGGACACAAGGAACTCGACACTGCTCGTATGTACTGGTACGGTATATCCCGATTGGTTACATAGGAGACAGCTATGCTCACATCGTCTAGCGATGGCAATACAGAAGAGGTTCTTGGTCAACTTGAGGTCCAGACCAAGGAGCCAAAGTTTATTGTGGCTACCAAGGCATATCCTTTCAAAGCGGGCGATCATGAACCCACAAAGCTTAAGGAACAATTCAGGGCGTCACTGAAAGCCCTCAACACCAAGCGTGTAGAAATTTTTTACCTCCATGCCCCCGACCACGCAACACCTTTTGAGACGACCCTGAAGGCAGTACAGGAATTGTACGAAGAAGGTACTTTTGGAGAGCTTGCGTTGAGTAATTTCGCGGCCTGGGAGGTCATGAAGGTGTGGCATATCTGCAAGACCAATGGCTACATCCTGCCCACATTGTACCAGGGCATGTACAACGCCATCACTCGCGCTGTCGAGGTATACCCGCTTCCCTGTTTCCCTGTTCCATCTTGAACTCACGAACAAATATGTATAGGTTGAGCTATTCCCCTGCCTGCGGTCCTTGGGCATCCGATTTTACGCGTACAACCCGCTTGCTGGAGGTCTTTTGTCTGGTCACCACAAGTTTGAGCAGGACCCCAAAGAAGGGCGTTTCAACACTGTTGATGGGATGGGCGAACGCTACCGACAACGGTACTGGAACCAGGTAAACTAAGCTGTTCTAAAACCTTGAAAAAACACCACTCACGGTTGAGCGAGCAGACCTACTTTCGCGCTGTGGAAACCATCAAAGTCTCGTGCGCCGCGCACAAGCTGACACCAGTAGAGGTTGCGCACCGATGGCTTATTCATCATTCCAAGATGGACACAGCCAAGGGCGACGGTATGCTGTTTGCGATCTAGCCTTCTCACAACTCTTGTCTCAAACATGTACATCTTAGGCATCATCATCGGTGCCGGCTCTTACAACCACGTCAAGCAGAACCTCGAAGACTGCGAAAAGGGCCCGCTGCCCGAGGCCGTTGTCAAAGCTCTTGATGAGGCATGGGAGGGGAGCCGCGGAGCAGCTCTCACGTACTTTCGTTAGATGTCTCCGGGTTACTTGATCCATAAGACCGTGCATGCATCTAGAGCCCTCCCCCCGTAGCATCTAGGACATATCTATAGCATCTGTAGGGTATTTCTCATATGTAGAGCTCATGGATCTAAGAATTACTATCCCACCCGATCGTGCATGGCTGTGCCTCGTGGCGCAGGCGCAGCTCATGGACCCGCGGAATTGGCCGGAGAATCTTGCCTCGAGGCGAAATCCAGCGAAATCGCAACTTTTTGCAGCGACAAATCTTTACCGTTGCAAACTCCGCTCGTCCCGCCGGCGTATTCATCTCGTTGCTGCTGCTGCTGCTGCTGATCCCAGCTACCCGCCATGTTTCGCATTGCCGCTGCTTCAAGGAGCGCCCTGGTACGTTGCCTATTGACGAGATGGCTGCTCTGCTTGCCATCTCCACTGTCGACTCTTGCAAGATCCATTAACCTTTCTCCCTGGTAGACCCGAGGATCATGGGCCCGTAACTTTCACAGCTCTCCCGCCAGTTTGCGTCTGGCCGGCAGCAAGCCGTTGCGAGCAAGTACTGCAGACGTAAGTGCAGGCGACTGCTTCGTGCTCTCAATCAACGATTGACCAAATTATCGTTCTGTAGACGCCTCTTTCAAGTTCATACCCCATCATTGATCATACCTACGATGCCATTGTTGTCGGAGCCGGCGGTGCTGGTCTTCGTGCCGCTTTCGGTCTCGCCAAGGAGGGATTCAACACGGCTTGCATCACCAAATTGTTCCCCACCCGGTCCCACACTGTCGCTGCTCAAGGTGGAATCAATGCCGCACTTGGAAACATGTCCGAGGACGATTGGAGATGGCACATGTACGACACTGTAAAGGGATCCGATTGGCTTGGTGGGTATTTTGCTGACGAGACATTGTATGTATCTTTTCCAATCTGACATGTTGGATGTTTTTGACAGGTGACCAAGACGCTATTCATTACATGTGTCGTGAGGCCCCACAGTCTGTTATTGAGCTGGAACATTACGGAGTGCCATTCTCGCGAACAGAGGAGGGAAAGATTTACCAACGTGCCTTTGGTGGTCAAAGTTTGAACTACGGTCAGGGTGGACAGGCACATCGATGTGCCGCTGTTGCTGACCGAACCGGACACGCCATTCTGCACACGCTCTACGGACAGTCGCTTCGTTACAACACCACCTACTTTATCGAGTACTTTGCATTGGACTTGATCATGGAAGATGGTACGTCAATATTGCTTTTCCTTGAGTTTGGAGCACTTTTTTACAGCGGAAATTAGGCGAGTGCCGTGGTGTTCTTGCTCTTAGCATGGAAGACGGAACCCTTCACCGATTCCGTGCCCACAAGACTGTTTTGGCTACTGGTGGATACGGACGTGCCTACTTCTCGTGCACATCTGCCCACACATGTACCGGAGACGGTAATGCTATGGTCACACGAGCTGGTCTTCCATTGCAGGATTTGGAGTTTGTCCAGTTCCACCCCACTGGTATTTACGGCGCCGGATGTCTGATTACTGAGGGATCCCGTGGTGAAGGAGGTTACCTACTCAACTCTGAGGGAGAGCGATTTATGGACCGATATGCACCAACTGCTCGTGATTTGGCCTCCCGTGATGTCGTGTCTCGATCCATGACGGTCGAAATCCGTGAGGGCCGTGGAGTTGGACCCGAGAAGGATCACATTTACCTGACTCTCAGCCATCTGCCAAAGGAGGTTCTGAAGGAGCGGTTGCCAGGTATCTCTGAAACCGCCGCCATCTTTGCTGGTGTCGATGTGACCAAGGAGCCTATCCCCGTACTCCCTACTGTGCACTACAATATGGGTGGTATTCCAACAAACTACCAAGGCCAGGTCATTAACAATGTCGACGGCAAAGACTCTGTTGTTCCAGGTCTCTATGCTGCCGGTGAGGCCGCCTCTGTATCCGTTCACGGTGCCAACCGTCTCGGTGCAAACTCTCTTCTGGATATCGTTGTCTTTGGTCGTGCCTGCGCTCTTCACATTAAGGATACCCTTACACCTGGTACCCCACACAAGCCGCTTCCCAAGGACGCCGGTGCTGAGACTATTGCCAACCTTGACAAGCTTCGGTATGCCAATGGCGCCAACCCAACCGCCAACGTCCGTCTGGAAATGCAAAAGGTTATGCAAAGTGATGCCGCCGTCTTCCGAACTCAAGAGTCTCTGGAAGAAGGTGTTGTCAAGATTGACCAAGTTGCAAAGAAGTTGAACGACCTCAAGACGACTGATCGTGGATTGATCTGGTATGTTTTGTGTGGTATATCCTTCGCGCGAAATTAGGGTTACTTACATTATATTTTCTAGGAACACTGACCTCGTCGAAACTTTGGAACTGCAAAACTTGATGGCCAATGCCGTCCAAACCATGTATTCTGCCGAGGCCCGTAAGGAATCCCGCGGTGCCCACGCCCGCGAGGACTTTACCGAGCGAGACGACAAGGACTGGATGAAGCACACCTTGTCGCACTGGGACGCCAAGACCCAAAAGACAACGCTCACGTACCGCCCAGTCATCCACGAGACTCTGGACCAAGCCGAGTGTGCCACTGTCCCTCCCAAGAAGCGTGTTTACTAGATTGTCTCGTAATTGTCACGTAACTTGTTATTTGGAAGTTTTTTAATCATATCATCATCCATCTTTTTTACTGCCTATTCATTTGTCCGGGCCGTGGTACCTGGGGGGTGCTGCCTGCTTCCATGTATGATTCCAATCGGGACCTGAGACTAAGTTTTCGGAGATCTTTGGATGACAATTGGGGAAGAGCAATGGTATTGAGCATAGAGAATTAAGTTATTTTAAATGGCGCTTATTTACTTGGATGAGGAATTGAGCGAGCATTCATAACGAGCAGGAATGGGGAAAGGATAACTACCTTTCCTCGTTTTGCTTTGTTGTTCTGATTTGCCTACTCTGCTAGTACAATTCAACCAAACATTCTTGTATTTGACCTCTTCCTAAGGTTACATTTTACACCATCGGTATTCCCTTCTGATAGTTTCCTGTTCCTAAAAGTTACCTTCAGTAGTTTGTGATGCTCGTCCCAAAATTGCGCAGCACCCGGCAGGATTTCTGAAGATCGTTGATATTGGTACGACAAATACAGATCACTGACGACGAATACAGACGACGGACGCGAAGGTGGGTTACGAGGAAGTTAGGTGCTGAAACCTACGGTGATCGATAGGTGCTTGCTTCGTTTTGGCTAAGTGCTTTTGATAATATATTAAATTTTCCCAGACGGATCATATGAAGTACGGTTCGGTCATGGCACTATGTTCATGCAACTTGTGGAAGTTGGGCGCAATTGAAAGATTGCGTATATATTACAGATATAGATGACACCACTACCGGTCCTTTCACTTTCACTATCTATAATAGCGTCCACGGCATCCTGAATCGCAGTAAATTTTGTCATTTCATGGATGTATTTCAAGTAGGAAAGAAGATCCCCTTCATCACCATCATCATCAGACTATAGTAACACAGATCCATTCTATTTAGCAGTGAAGCCACGGTTCTGCTGTCACCGGCCTACAAGTCCCATTGCCATTGGAGTGCAAGTAGTTCCGTTCGCAAGTCCTCAACTTCGATTCTCCCATTATATGCTCGTGTCCCGGCCGTCTCTTAAAAATAGCCCTGACATGATGTTGCTGGAGTTGATGAAATCGTACTCCCACAGATGAAACATTTTGTCGCGAGCGAAGCCATTATGCGCGATGTTCAACAGGGTGTGGGTGATGGTAGTTGTAGCGAGGCTGTCGGGCGGAACGTAATTGGCAGGTCCACTCCTTCCAGATTGACAAAAAGTTTGGGCGCCAGCTCTCTCATCTTCTCCATCTCGCATCGGATGTTGTCAACGGTGAATGGTTGGCCTTGCCTTTCCAGATTTTGAAAGGAGTGGCACCAAGCCTTTGTAAAGGTCTGGCCATCGTTCCACGTGTTGGCAATTCCCATGGCCGAGGTGGCCGCCATATACTCCACCCTGGCCATCTTGATCCGGTCTGGGGTGCTCCTCCCTCCAGTGGCAGCGCAGCAGCAATCCATACATCGAATCCTCGCCGCTGCGCTGCCAATTTCACCATCTCCAAAGGGCAGTGACACGGTACGGGGGTCAAGGGTATCGTCGGTCGGGGTCTGGATTCTTGAGCAAAGGAGGAGGGTTAGGGTTCTGCGCAATTTTGGGACGGGCATCACAAACTGCACAAACTACTCAAGGTAACTTGTAGGAACAGGAAAATATCACTCGTGACCCGCGGTAGTCTAGTTCTCGGTCGGAGATTTAGAAGTTAGATCCTTGAGATCGATAGTATAGAAATTATGTATGCTTGAAGTCTTGAATACGTACTCTAAAACAGTCAGGCTAGGAGTGTTATTTGTGTTCTCGCCACTCTACCATCATCATCACAGAGCAGCATGCCATCAGCAGTGAATGACTTACTTAATGAACGGTGTTCCCGACTTGCTGCTATAAGAGTAAGAGGAAGAATAGATGCCTGGAGTGGTGTGGTAAGGCTTGCGCAGACTGCTTTTCTCGGCAACGAATGTCAAAGGATTGTTCGTTTTCACCTTTTCACCCCCCCCCCCCCCCCCCAAACTAACTGTCGTCAAAAGTTGTGTATGGATTTCCCTAATTCAATAGATATTGTAACATTTTCCAAAAGATGTCCAAGACGTTCAAGACGTGATGAACGATATTCCCAGGCCGAGCAATGGAACTAGGGTTAACCCTAATAGATCTCGACCTTGGGTTGGTATTCAAAACTTGGTTGGAGACAATGGAGAGCACAGAGCATTTGCCAACTCCGACCAACGACCACGGAGGGACCTTGGACCACAAAAGCCGCAACCATATCATATTCCTTCAGCGGATATTGGCACCAATTGTCCAATCCAACTTTCTTTCGCGTCGACGATCATCTCGTAGTTCGGGTGAAGGAAACAAACCGTCAGGCATTGCGCAGTAAGCAACGACAACACTAGCTGTTACTACTGGAATAGCACTTCCCAAAATCTTTAATGGGAGTATTCACAAGAGCACCGCATCATCGTCGCTCCTTGTTTCTCACTTTTGATGCATTCGGTACTTTGTTTCAACCGCGAGAACCCATACCTGTGCAATATCTCCAAGTTGCCAAGCGATTTGGAGTGGAGGATTTACCGGTCAAAGACGTCGGTGGATGGTTCAAGAAGGGTAAGGCAGGAGGCTCTTTACAAAAGTATTCCAATGACTTTTCTGAGGGTTTTGATGAACAGCTTATAAAAGTCATGCCACACATTTCCCAAATTATGGAAAGGCAGCTGGGATGTCTCCTGAACAGTGGTGGACTAAGGTATTTACTTGATTTTTCCAAGCATCTCATATACGTTATGTGTTGTGTTGTGTACATTCCATTTATTTTGCAGGTAATCACAAACACTTTTCCCAAACACCTTCATCCTTTGCCTCCAAAACTCGCGCCAACCCTGTTCGACCACTTTTCTTCATCCGTAGGGTACGCACTCTTTGCCGATGTCAGACCCCTCTTTGACCGACTTCACCTGCTCACGGACCCCTCATCATCATTCGACTGCCAACCTCCTTACCAATCCATCAAACTGGGTATCATCTCAAACTCGGATCCGCGCGTAACATCCATCCTCGACTCCTTTCGCATCCTTGATCAGTTCTCGACGCAAACTTATTCGTATAACGTAGGCCATGAAAAACCGGATCCAGAGATATTTCGCGACGCTCTAAGACAGTATGGGCCTGTTGACAGCGGGACGCGGTTGGTTCATGTTGGGGATGACTGGGCCAAAGATTTTAAGGGGGCCCAGGCAGCCGGTTGGGAAGCCATCTTGGTGGATCGGGAAGGAAGCTGTGGGGTAGATAAGGTAGAGGATAACATGGTTGTGAAGGATCTGAGCGACATTGTCGATTTGTTGCGGGATACCCAACCTCTCACAAACATTGAGTGATGGGGTCAAAGTCGGGAAGCTTTAGGCGTATATATAGCAGTAATGAATAGATTTGTTGCTGGATATACACATAAGGTTTGGGTGATAATTGCTGTCGAAAAGCGATGCCCCCGTCGATGTATAGGAAGTTGTGCATCATTGAGTTGCTCATTATCTGCATTCGGATATCAACGCTGGTCAATATGGAAACCCCGGGGGCCCATCCAAACTTTGACCTGCCATATATACTCAGCGTATTCATCAACTACGGATCGACCTGAGTCTTCACGATGTTGATGCGCCCCGGCGTTTTGCTGCGACGCGTCCAACGCGTCGCTTACCAAACGCCTCGGCCTCAACAAAAACCTGGCAGAAACCCAAGGTTGTGTTCAACGTCCATAAGCTAAAAGACCTAGCCCACAATGTTGGGCCTGAATACATTTCGAACGTCGTTCCTGCTCTTCACAGCGCTGATTGCAACCCTGTATTATTATAATCCGTTGCAATCACCTTCAGCCAATGCCCCCGATGTTCAACGTGCGCGAAGGGCACCTATACCCGACGTCGACCGAATCATAGCCCCACAGCCGGCTCAGGAATTTGCACGAGGGGGCAGTTACAACATTCAATATCTATGCTCGGTCCAGCTAGAGTATGTCAATGTTGATTTGTACATGTATCAGGTAGGCACAAGTTGTCTGATCTTTGGCGAACGGATCGCATCTCTAATGTTTGACTATTATTTTAGGGAGAGCGTATCTACATTGGTTACCTTGCCACCAACTACACTGCCGCCGGGCCCGGAGTAGTTGCCACTATTCCCATCAAAATCGCTCAAAACATGCGGACCGGCCCATCGTTTGTCATTAAAGTGTGGGGTCCCATCAAGAACAGCACTGAACACTATGAAGTGCCCGACAGTTCACACTTTGCAATCCTTGATCCATCGGCCGGAACTTGGAACTACCCTCGGCTGTCGCCGGTTTCAGGTATTGCACAGCTCTTTACTGGACGGCAAGCTACGCTGAATTACACGCTTGGAACCGCGTTTGATGGGGTGGCGAGGTATGTGAATACATGAAAAATCACAATATTGAAACAAAATCTAAATCCTTTCAAAGCGTCCGAATTGATATCCTCAGTTCCGACCGCAAGGAATACTATACAATTGCCGACGGACTGCCAACGACGGGATCTCAAAATACCTATACTTGGGTTTGGCGCGTCCCCGCATCATTGCGACTATCCCAGTTGTACCATCTCCGCATTCTTCCTACCGGATCTACCCTTATTCCCAAAAATGCAGTCAATGCGGCATTTGATGTGAATCTCCCCGTACTCAACTCGGCCGAATTCTCCATTTTCCCTGTTCCAGCCATGATGGACCCGGCCGTTAGCATCCAGATTCAGCCAAAGTGGATAGCCAATGCAAGTCAGACAATATCTTGGACATACAAGCCCTATCCTCCTGCCACAGTTGATTCTTGGACCGTGGAGTTGTATGATACGCTATTGGGGGAGAGTATTTCGCTCGGTCGGACTCTGGGATCCGTTGCCAATGCGGGCGAGGGCGCCTCTCTGACCATTAAAGTACCGGGTGATCTCGAAGGTGGGATCTATTTTGTACGGGTGTGGGGGCTACGACTCGGCACCACGGCATCGGATAATATCGATCCCGTCAGTGGATTAAGTGGTCTCATCGAAATTGGAGATGGAACAGTTACTGCAAAGGATGGTATGTTTCAAACTGTTTAGACTTCTAATGTTGAAAGGCATGCTGATAGCTGGATTGCAGTCGCCATCGTTACTGCTCCTGCCAAATGGGCTCGCGGCGACAATATCACAGTCACTTGGAAGTTTGACTCAGACTTGGTTGTGAATGGATGGCTCATTGATTTGTACAAGAGCAGTGGTAAGTACGTTGTTAGCATACCTCCGTGTGCCAACGCTCAGCTAATTGGATCCCCTCACCTAGTTACCTACAAGCTCTACACTGGCATCGTGAACAATACGCTTCCCTATGACGTCCGCTCGGCCACTTTTGTTGTTCCTGATCACTGGATGCTAAACAACGACTACCAAATCCGCGTCCGAGGCTACGTCCAAAGTCCCACATCCGGACTTCCCCAGCTCGTGGGTGGATTCAGCGGATTGGCAACTGTGGTCGAAAACCCCTTGAAGGCCGATGAGTCCAAGACTAGGAAAGGCGGAGGAACACAGCCTACCGGGTCTGCCTTTGTCAGTAGCGGAGAAAAAATGTCGGCCATTAGTATCTTGTCCTTGGTACTAGGGGCAGTCATGGCACTCAATATGCTGGTCGAAGTGATCCTTTGAGCGTGGGACGCGACGCGTTTTGGTTTCTGTATTCGATCCATTTCTTGTTTTGTCATTACGATATTCGTACGATTTCCTGTATCACCTGTATAAAATATTTATCTAGCTATGGGACAGCAGGATATATATAAGCAAAGCCGAATTGTGGAACATTCGCTTACCAGAAATTTGTTTGGACGGGTTAGGTAAGATTTTGGGGATCATGCCCAACGCCAACCCATATATTTCAAGGCTGCAAGGAATAAAAGTCTCAACAGTTGCTCCAGTACCCGCCGTTTTCCCAGTGGTTCTCATATCTACTTGAGATCAATAATCCCTCCACCATGCCATTCTTGAACCGACTGTCGACGTTCTCCTTCAACAAGGAAAGTTTTATGGCCTTGAGCGGATTCATGGTCGTCAAGAATTTGCTCCTTTTGATCAACTTTTTGTCTATGGTACGAATCCCCTTTAAAGTTTGACGACTAGCATTCCAACTTATGATTTGTTTTTATAATCTAGCTGGCAGGAATTATCTTGATTGGCGGAGGTGCATACCTAACTTCGACCACTGGAGGATCTAATTCACTCCTCAACCTTGGCAGTACGGTCGCTATTGCCGCCATCATCATTGGCATCATCGTGACCATCGTTTCCTTTTTCGGATGTTTCGGGGCCGCCAACGAAAAGGGCATGCTCCTCAAAACGTATTTCGCCCTATTGATCATTCTGGTTGTACTGGAGATTTCTGTCGGGATTGCCGCTTACGCGAAGCGCAACACGGTTGAGCAAGCTCTAGGCGAGGCCTGGGAGAGTGCTCACAAGAATAATGCGACCATGCCCATCTTGCAGCTGGAAATTACCTTTGGCTGCTGTGGATTCCGCAATGTTACCAACTATCCCGTACCGTCTAGTCCCAATGAATGTGCAACAGTGTTGCAGTTGACTGAACCGATTGGATGCGCAGACGCTGTACGCGACAGTTTGCAAGGAAAGTTCAGCACTATTGGTGCGGCTGGACTGGTCATTGGTGTCATTGAAAGTGTCGGACTGGTCTTTAGTGCAATCATGTTTCGACGGATTGCTGCCAGGGAACAGGCTGCTGGATCACTGATGAATGAAGCGTGGCGAATCAATCGAAACAAGATTCAATATGGATACCAAAATTACCAGTATGTGTGAGAAAAAGACTTGAGGAGAAGACGGACAAAAGAATAATTTTGCACTTTTTTCTCGGTCGTAGAACAACATATTAAATGTATTAAAGCAATGTCTCGCCCGTCCCATAGTAATTAACATATATCCTTGTGAACCTGCCTATAATATCTCTCTTTGTTGCGGGGATAGCAGTTTTTGTGATCATCTTCGTTTTATTTTATTACAAGCAGTTTTACCCAAATACACAATGTGGTATCCATCTTTTTACTATTTCCAGTTTTGTTTTACAAAGAAATCCTACCACCATCTAGGCTTGCTTCTGGATGGGCAAGAAGAGCTTGAACTCTGGGGGCAATTCCTCCTCAGAGTACAACCGATCGGAAAAGTAAATGCGGCGGATTCGACAGTTGGCATGGATCTGCACGCGTAGGGTCTCAATGTAGTTTGTGCCGTAGGCACGACGGGTAAAGTCAGACAAGTTGAATTGAATCTGATTCCATCCGTCATCCAATCGCATAGGCATCGTGCAGATGAAAGGCTTCACACGAGTGGTGGACTATTGTAAAGAATTATATAATTAGTCATCAGAATTGGGCAGGTGTCCATGTAGCGTTAGGCTTACCTGATAATTACTCGCCCTGAATCGTCGTCGGACATTTTTATCGTCAAGTACTTGTACCTCGAATGTAAAGTATTTTTTCAAGTTCTTGATAATCATGACCAGGAAAGGCAGCTTGATTCCCAAGGTGCGGCTTTGCTGGGCCGGGCAAGTGATAAAGTTGGTAGAGACATTGGTGCCAATGATTTCTAGGACTGATGACTGAATGTCATTATCCGTGATGCGCTTGATGTGACCATTGCGGACTTTTTTGTCCCAGATTTGAAGGGGCTTGGAGCCAATAGAGTAGAGAATGGAAAGAAATCCAGACTGGAATTTGGGGAAAGGGCACATATCATGATCAGAGAGATGAATTAATGTGGCAGGAACAGGGGGGAAATTACCTGGAACGTATTACGGAACATCCTGGCGAAAGACCAAGGCGGTCTACGCTACGTATTTGGCCGCAAGTGCTCGCTTCGTATGTATCTTTGTAGACACTTAAAGTTGTTGGTACGTTCCGCTCGCGCGGGGGTTCAAGCTATCCAACGCAGCTATCGGGATGATCGCCTTGACAGACCAAATCACACGTCCGGGACGTAGGTAAGAGCGTTGTGGGTACACCCGCTCAGAAGGCAGAAGTACTAAGAAGCGTATGCGGGCACAGGCAGAAAGCAAGTCCCCAGTGATTTCGGAAAAAGAACGGGTCGAGCTTACCCATTTCTCAAATTTCCACACTCCGACAGTCACGTGAATTTTACTTAATCGCGATGAGGAGATTTGCGACTTGACCAGACTTGCGACGTGACAATAGTGATGTGTGAATGTGTGCAGTAGCGACAAAGCAAAATGGAATTACCAGGACCGATTAATTAAAAGTATATAAAATAGAATGCACAGGAAATAATTAGATACAGTCGTTACGGTTACTCGTGTCGTCTAGACCGAGATGATGATGGCTGCCGTGACCTGCCGGCAGCAGGACTGCCTAGATTGTGCTGCATCGCCTGGAGTGCTACAGTGGCCAATGGCTCGTTGTCCCCAATAGTGAGAACGCCATAAGAGGTTTGATTCGTGGGTGATGAGGATGAATGTGACGCGGAGGGACGTCGTGATTGAGAGCGAGAAGACTTGCTCGATCTTTTTGGTTTGCTGGAGGTGCTGCGCCGACTTGGACGGTCCTCCAAAGGCAGTGAATCTGCGCCCACCGGTCGAGGAGTTCTCCCGCGAGATTTCGATCTGCTTCGAGGTTTTGCTGGGAGAGAGTCTGCCAGGGGTCGGTGGGCATCACTGTCATCATCGGATGATGGGGAAGGTGTTGGTCGCCGACGGGATGACGGAGCGCGAGATCGAGAACGTGGGGCATCTGCCGCGTCGCGCGTGCGTGTTCCTCGTCGTGATGGAGGATCTTCCTCCCGGTGTTTGTTTGATCTGGACAGAGTGGATGATACTTCCTGCTCCCGCGGCCTTGACTGTGATCGACGCTCTCCTTCCCGGCGCCGAGAGCGTGAGCGTGTCCGCGAGCTAGTAGACTCTTCTGTGCCCTCCGCCCGCAGAAATGTTTCCGGTACGATAGGCGATGGCTGATAGGGTGTGTCAAAGGATAGAGACTTTTCCGAAGTAGGAGACGATGGTGCGCTCGAATCTACCATCAGGCCAGCCTGCGCTCTCCGTCCGGTGCTGAACTTGCTTTTATATGAGGTAGTAGACCGGACGGTTCCTGACCGTGCCAAATCAACCGCTGCTCTTTCGGAAGGCGAGAAAACCGGTTCTTCGATGTTGATGACGGAAGCCAACGGCACATTGGTAAAGCCCGATCCCAGACCTCCCTGCATACCAATGTTGAGTCGTGAAAGAATGCTCGTCTCGCCAGTATCGGTTAATGACTCGCTAGAGTCTTGTCGAGTATGGTTGGGAAGGGTGTTGGCACTGGACGGCTGGGATGGTACGCGCTTTGACCGAAATGCTGCTCGCGCTGCTATTGTTGGTAATGGAATTGACTCTGCTTCAAACTGCGATGTAGCATGCGTTGAAGGGTCCATACTTTTTCGGCCTAATGGAGCACTGCCATGCACAAGAGGGTAGTCGTCCCGACTTAAGTCGACTAACGTTTCTTGGCTGCCAAACGTTTTGGATGACTGTTGTTTATGAGGATAGCCATCACCCAACATGGTTCCTTCCCCATATGGTTGTCTGGAGTCATTCCCAAACGCTGAACTGAATCGAGTTTTCCAGTTGCCTGTTTCTCGAAAGCGTGTCCGAGCGATTTCCGGGTCAACTCGATTGCCCCGGTAGCGGCGCCAAAGGAGAAATGCAAATCCAGATATAAGAAAGGCAAGAACAATGGCCAGGATGATAAAAATCCATAAGGGCAAAACGCCAAGGAAACCTGCATGGCATTGATTAGAACAGGAAGCCGCATGTAACGGTAAAAGTCAACATACCCAAACTGACATGCTCGTTGAGAGGATGGCCATTCCCAGAGTCGTTTTGACAGCTTGATGAAGGAATCAAACCCAAGAACACGGCACTGAATATAAGCCGGCCGACCTGTCCCATGTCCCAAGACTTGCTACCCTCCCGTATTCTCCCCCCATATCTTGAGCGGCTACCCATCGTATCGTTGGCTTTCTGCTGCGAGGGTCGCACCGGTAACCTTGTCCAAGTTTTCCTCAACGGTACGGTGGGTTCGGCCCGCTTGCGTGCCTGATATGAGCTGATTGTCCAGTTTGTGATGAGGTCTATGTAGTAGTCTACACTAAATATACGTCCTATGAGCCTATCCTATTGTCCCTATATAAGTGCTGTCGCTGGGTTGCCCTGCCTCTTCAAGTTTTGGCACCAGTCCTCCTCGTTTGAGCCGCAGCGTCTCCAACAGATAAATTACAGATCCCAAGCTGATAACGACACCTCCGAATGGTTGAATCCGAATGGTTGAAGATATCCCCAAGGTTCCGCTCGACAGCCAGCGCACTGTTGCGAAGACAAAATGTTTGTTAAATTTCTGCTGCCTTTTCGCCAAATCGCTCATATCTAAATTGCTCCACCGCTGTCCGATGGCTGTGCCGGGCGTCAACGGCACAGTATTGTTAAATCTGTCGCCTGTCAGTCGAGGTCAGTCGCGTCGCGTCCTCGCGTTCCCTCCAGTTCCTGCCGAGATCCCGCCTCAAGATGACCTTCTCGTCTACGCCCACAGAAACAAACTACACCGTATTCAGTATGTAGTCTGGCCTAGACAAATTCTGAGCTTTGCAAAAAGCCCAACAGCGACAGCCAACAGCACTGACATCGCGTATCTACGACAGCACCAGACTGAAATCCGAGTTGGTTGTACGGATGCCAAACGTATAAAATTCACCAAACAGTGGTGCTTGGATCGCAATATCTGAAAGCATTCAACGGAATTCTGGCGTCCGCCTCATGTGCATTCATAACGTACGGCCGAACGTCAAGCCCCCGATTGTACGTAGGCCAAAGACGATGGAAGCGTGTGTCAATTGTCAGTCCGACCGCGGGAGGTTCTACGATCGAACGCAGTATTTAGTGTGGAAGGTGGAGCGTACGTTCTGAATCGTGCCACCACCGGAGAGTTTGAATTTCAAGTCAGGGATGATCCCAAAATTGTCGACAATGAATTGCTTTTGCAATTGGATCCAAAATTATTGTACCGTCAAAAACATTCTTTTCGTTTCTCAGCTCCTAAACAATTACGCCCAACACCACACCAAGCGGCTAGAGGCATCGCGGCGCTTCATCGCTGGACTATTCATGCATTTGCCAATTGACGCCATACCCATGGGCAAAAATCCCCTCACGTCTTTCCGCAAATCGCTGGCATGGGATGCCACCTCTCGACGCTCTTCAGCCGAGCAGCACTAGCGGCACACCCATGACCTCCACAACAATACAAGAACGATTGCGACGTCTCAAAGAGAACGCAGACACCCGTCTACTACGAGGCGGGTGTGAGAGAGTGTAGCGGAAGGCTGGATTAATTTACGCAAAACGAAGAACGAGATACCTCTCACGGGCTCCCTCCGTACCACTGCCGACATTAGATGAATTTCGCACTTGCAAAATGTCTTGATCAAGTTCAAGACTGTCCGCGATTTTGGGGAATTTGACCCATGGTACCTCCTCGTCTATGTCAACGAAGAGACCCTAAACTCGGAGAATGACCCACAGAATTCCAGCAAGTATTTAAATGCCCGCTACCAATTGGCCAAACTACCGATCGCAGAGGAGTGCCCGGTTGAGATTGTGGTCCATCCCAAAGTTCTGCTGCCAACCAGTGGTAGGGATATGATTCGGGTGAATGATTCATTGCGCCTTTGTTGATGATTTGGTTTTCTTCCCGCTTCCACTTGGGCTCATTCATCACCACCACTCACACTTCCTGTCGCCCTGACGCTTGTGTAGAGCCACTCCCCACGGATATTGTAAAATTGGAACTGCTCACCAGAAAGGGTGGAAAGGCAGTAAGCAAAACCCTAAAGACATACACGTACAATCAGAAAATCAATTTCAAATCTTTAATGAGACAGGAACAAGTCGAGGACATCTGTCTTGTTGTGGACAACAGCGATGTCACAATTGATTGGGACGACCAGGGATACTCCATTGGAGCATGGACGCCGGACAAAGCATACAAAATACGAGGACGAAGCATTGACGAGCCCGATGAGGAAGTATCCTTCTCGAAAATCAAAAGCATACACGATCTTCACAAAAACTTCAAAGTTGTTGAAGGCGACCCATTGCCCTTTCACATGGGATCCACTCCGACCGTAACGGACGAATCAGTGCGGATGATTTCTCACTATGCAGACCTATACTGCCAACACCATACCAGGCGGCTGCAGATGTCGCGGCGTTTTATTGATATCCCTCTTCCTGCACGAGCATGGACGCAATAGAAATGGGCGAAAAATCTATGAAGATAGATGAGGAATTTGAAGTGGCATCGGACGCTCAAATTCGCCGTGCGGGTCGTTGGAACAAGCAGATGATGGAAACATGTTATCTGGCCGCATTATCGATGGAGGTTCTCCGGTGGAGGACGGAGAGTATTTTCTGAAGCGTGCGACGATTGATTCACTAGAGAGCTTGTCTGCTATAACCGAAAAGAGGCAAAAGACGAGCATGGACACATGTCTCGCATCCAGCAACGTTTAACCATGACCGAAATCTGGTACAATTTACGCAAAACCAAGAACAATATACCTGTCACGGGCTCCATCCGTACCACTGCCGACATTAGATGTGTTTTGCACTATCTTGATCGAGTTCAAGACTGTCCACGATTTTGGGAAATTTGACCCATGGCACCTTCTTGTCTACGAAGAGACCCTAAACTCGGACTATGACCCGCAGAATCCCTGCAAGTATTTAAATGCGAGCTTCCAATTGACCAAACTACCGAACACAGAGGAGTGCCCGGTTGAGATTGTGGTCGATCCCAGAGTTCTGCTGCCAACCATTGGTAAGGATATGATTCGGGTGAATGATTCATTGCGCCTTTGCTGATGATTTGGTTTTCTTCAAACTTCCACTTGGGCCTATTCATCACCATCCACACTTCCTGTCGCCCAGACGCTGGTGTACAGCCATTGTTGTATACGGGTGTAGTGTACTTCGATTTAAGCGTCCGAAAGGCAACCCGAAAAATATTTGCAGATTCATTTGATGGCAAAATCATCCTCAAGGATTTACTGGCGAAAGAAAAGCTGGTCGATATCTTCCTCCTTGAGGGGGAGGACCAGCTCGAAGGCGCGTTCAGCGTGGGTTCCAGCGGATTTTCACGCCGCACGTTTGAGCCTGGAACTACGCACAGCATCCGCGGACGTCGGGAAGGGGAACCCGACGAAGAAATTTCCTTCCCCCACATCAAAGACATATTCAAGGTCCGGCGAGATTTCAAGATTGTTGACCGCAAGTTGCCCTTGCAACTGGATCCAAAAGTGATTGTTCCTCCCAAGAACATTCTGCTCATTTCATGGCTTCTGAATATATACGCCAAGCACCACACCAAGCGGTTGGTCCACTGTCTTCCATACTAGTTTGCAGCGTACCCCGCCCTCGTCGACCTCTTGACCCTCTGCAATCCTGACGGCAATTGATGGTTGGCCCGGACGCCGTTCGTAATGGTGTCATTGATCTCTATCCGCGTTCGACTCACATATCAGTATCACCAGCGATACTTAGACATCCCCAAACTCCCGCGCCATCTTGGGTATCACAGCACACTGGGTTGACGACAAGTACAACTTGCGTAGCTTGGTCGTTGGGGCCGGTCTCATCGGGCTGGAGATGTCGCGGCGTTTTATCGTATCCCTCTTTATGCAAGAGGCTATCAATACGATAGAAATGGGCGAAAATCCCATGAAGATAGATGAAGAATTTGCCATAACGGAAATAGAGGCAGAAAACGACCATGGACACCAGTACATGCGCAGGACCAAATACCAGGGCGCAGTCAACTTCGTCGTGGGACACACGGCAAGTTCTGGGTTTCTTTCGAGTGATACAGCGCTCCTGGTTCTCGAAGTAAAGCAAGGGAAAACCTTTGCGGATTCAGAGGCGCAAGTGTACGCGCAAGCTGCATCCTCATTGTCAACCCGAATCAGCGGGGGCCGAGGACTAGCTGCCGAAGATCGGCGTGTCTACCACATCCGTACAAATGCCAAAACAGTGGGAATTCGGAGTGATGTGCAACGGGGCGGACGGCCAGCGGCGAGTTATGAAAAGCGCTACTCTGCTTTTGAGATTCACAAAATCTGCGGTGAGCCCGTACGAGGTCAAAGGGATATTGGCTTGGCATCAGTTCCTGCAAAGTCAGGCTCGGGACTTCAGTCCCAATCGAGTGATGTACCGATTCGACGAGGATGGCCAATTCCATCCCATCAGGCGTTCTATCTTGCCGACAACCAAAAGATTTCCGAAATGTCTGTGCTTCACGAGATGAAGAGGGTCCTTTACCAACGCTGTTTGGCTTCGTGTTCAACTGGGGGATGTTGTAGTTTTTTTTTAAAAGAAATTGTCATACATTATTGTCATGCAGTATAATACAGACCCGGGTTTTTTGTGGACAAATTTGGCCGACCCTCCTGATGGCAAGAAAATAGTATGAGAAGGAAAAATTCAGGAGGGGAAAGACATATGTTTCTTAGTTTGAAAAGAATTAAATACCATCACTATTCTATTGCCTCCACAACGTCGGTCGCAAACTATCCATAATACTCGCTAGACTATCAACGCCGGACTCCGGACCCCGCAGTTGCTTTCTACCACGAACTACGGGGACTGGAGTCCCGAGCCTCACACAGCAGGAATTGATGCCATCCCAATATCACTTTGACTTCAGCCCGGCTAACGGCAGCATGCTTGAAGCTCAAGGGTAAAATGTCGCTTTTGTGCAGTTGCCGCTTGCCGCCCTTGTCACTGCTCATCACTCCAAACTCCCATTGCTCGGCATCCGTCCGGATGTAGAAGACACGCCCTTCTTCGGTATTAAATCCTCGGTTCCCTTGGATTTGAGTCGACAGAGAGGATGCCGCTTGCGCGTGCATCTGCGCCTCGGAATGCTCAAACGTGCTTCCTCTCTTCACTTCAATGACGACGAGCGCTGTATCGGTCCCGATGGACCCAGACTTTGTCGTATGTCTGACGACAAAATCCACCGCACCGTGGTACCTGGTTCTATGAATGTAGTCGTGCCCAATCTTGTTTTTTGCCTTTGTTTCAGTGATGGCAGATACTTCGAATTCCTCATCTATCTTGAGAGGGTTTTCGCCCATTTCTATTGCGTCCATGGCCTCAAGCATGAAAAGGGATATAATAAAGCGCCGCGACATCTCCAGCCGCTTGGTATGGTGTTGGCAGTATAGGTCTGCGTAGTGGGAAATCCATCCGCACTGATTCGTCCGTTACGATGGGAGTGGATCCCATGTGAAAGGGCAAGGGGTCGCCTCCAACGTTTTTGAAGTTTTTGTGAAGATCGTGTATGCTTTTGATTTTCGAGAAGGATTCTTCCTCATCGGGCTCCCCAAGCGTTCTTCCTCGTAATTTGTATGTCTTGTCCGGAGTCCATGCTCCAATGGAGTATCCCTGGTCGTCCCAATCAATTGTGACATCGCTGTTGTCCACAACAAGACAAATGTCCTCGAGTTGTTGCTTTCTCATCAAAGATTTGAAATTGATTTTTTGATTGTAAGTGGGTGTCGTCAGGGTTTTGGTCACTGCCTTTCCACCCTTTCTGGTGGACAGTTCCAATTTCACAAAATCCGTGGGGAGTGGCTCTACACAAGCGTTTGGGCGACAGGAAGTGTGAATGGTGATGAATAGGCCCAAGTGGAAGTGTGAAGAAAACCAAAACATCAGCAAACGCGCAATGAATCATTCACCCGAACCATATCGGTAGAACTCCTGGGTCGACTAGAATCTCCAACGGGCTCTCGAAGGTGTTCTTGAGCTTGTCCAATTGGTAGCGCGTATCCAAATGCTTGCGGGGGTTGCGGGGGTCACTCTCAGAAAATAGTGTCTCTTCATCGAGATAGACGAGAATCTGCCATGGTTTGAAGTCCCCAAAAGAACTGAGCACCTCCCTTTGCAAGTGAGATACATATTGAAGGTCGGCACTGGGACGAATGTAATGAGAGGAAGATACGTCGCCCTTTCTATTGCGTATGTTGAACCAGATTTCGGTCATGGTGGTGGTGGTCAGTTTTCTGTGGTTCTCCAGAAGTTTTCAAAAAGGGTAAAGACCAATCTGTGTGATGGAAACTTTGCTTTGGATTGGGAAAAGACTACATGTCACGTGGACAGCCCGACGTGATATGACCTGCAATTGAGACGAGAAGTAGGTAGATTTCAGCGGACATCAATCAGAGATTGCACAACAACAGTCCTCATCTCTCTTGTCGGATCTCTTTCATACACAACTATTCTTGCCGGAAACAAAGCTGGGCCAAACGGGCACGGCGGGTGCAGCCGATTTTGTATATAACTAACGAGCGGCAACACGATCGCACCGCAAACAATGCCACAAAGGAGTTTCCCGCGGAACGGGGTCTGGAGTTGGATAATGAAAGGTGCGGCTGTCTGTTCTATCCAGAAAAGAGTCTCGCTAAACATTTCTTTGTCTTGTTATTTTAGGGATACTAATAATAATGCTCCTCAGCGCCTGCTTGGCCACCACGACACTCCCAGAGCAAACCGAGAGGAGCAGAGACAAAGAGGTTGACTCTATTGCGGACGTTGGAATCAATAAAGCAATTGGTCTGACTGCTTGTATGACAGGAAGGTTCACATGATGGAAAAGCGCATGATTCTGGTTCGTCCAAGGACAGCTCGCCCGTCCCAAAGAGTACGTGTAGATGCAGACCGCATTTAGACTGCCTTGACGTTAAACAAAACCAGTGCAGATCCCAAAGACGTACTGTTCAACTCAACCCTCACGGCCTTGGCTAGTATATCGCGCAATCGATTCGGAAATCTGAACCTGGTGGAACATCGTGATTGGCTGCAATCTGTGTCTGGAGCCATCACCCGGAACTTTCTGCCACATTCGATGCGATCCCGAATCGAAAAAGTAAAACAGGCATATAGCGTTGCGGGAGATGATGCAGGCACGCATCAAGGGTCCCTGGATGAGTACTCTATACCAGCAGAGATGCCGGACATCGGGTACTATGACTCCAACTCTGTAAAGCGAGCAAAAGCAGTGCAAATCCTTCGAAAGTTGTCATATGAGGACGATCATACCGACTCGCTGGTCACGCTAGGAGACATTTATCTGGTACGCATCCCAAAAGTTCTTATCCTGACAGTCTCAAATACTGATAGCTCGTGTTCAGTATGGCTCATACGGTCATTCGCGTAACGCATCAGAAGCCTTCCGTCACTTCTACGCCTTGGCCAGAAAGGGAAATCTATTGGGTCAGCGAACAGTTGGGCTAATGTACGCTACAGGCGTTGGCGTGGAGAGAAGCTATGCAAAGGTATGTTGCGCCGTTCCCTACCAACAAGATTATTGCCTCTTATTCGATCAATAGGGACTGCTGTACCTGAGCTTTGCGGCGTATGCTGGGGATACGGTCGCTGACCAAGCTTTGGGTTACTGGTATTGGGTAGGCATCGGGACAGCAAAGAGTTGTGATGATGCTGCATTCTACTATCAGCGAGTTGCCGCGAAGGCGGTAGAGAAGTACCGCTCCGGTCCTCCGGGAGGCCTGACCTTACCTCTGGCCAAGGTGCGACTACCTGATTTGGATGGGGGTGTATACGGTCATGGCGCCAGTGGGGCCGGTGACCCAAATGCGGCAAATAGGGGAGGAGGAACCAATAGCGCTTTAACGACGGACGATATCTTGCAATATTACCGCTTGCAAGCGGATGCCGGGGATCCGTTGGCACAGCTATTGATTGGTCGATTGTTTTATCTTGGGAGCAACAGTGTACGCCAAAACTTTCGTAAAGCTCGTGAATACTTTCAAGCGGCTGCCGCCAAACATCCGGGTCCGGATGCTCTTCGCTCCGTGGAGGTGTCAGATGTGACCAAATCGGCAGTTTCGGCAGCATCACAAGCTATGGCTTATTTGGGGCAAATGTACTGGCGTGGGGAAGGTGTCGAGCAAAATAACAAGACAGCTCGTGTCTGGTTTGAGCGCGGAGCTCAAGACGGCAACGCCGTTTGTCTGTATTCATTAGGCCTGATGCATGTTGAAGGCATCGCCGGTCTTTCGGTACGTTTTGGCCACTTTCACATCTGCCAATTTGTTGTTTACGTGCATTTTACATTTCAGGATATGGATAAGGGCTTGGATTACATTAAACAAGCTGCCGCCAATCACAACGGAGATGCCCAGGCTTTTTTGGGAGAAGTGCACTTGAGTAAGTTTTGTCATTATGTGGCATGGTATGGATGTAAATTAAACTCAACGTGTTTAGAGCGTGGCAAGACTGAGTACGGCCAAGCATTCAAGTGGCTACAGCTTGCGGCTGAGAAAAACAACATTGTTGCGTTATACCACATTGGAACAATGTACTCGAATGGGTGGGGCACCCCGCAGCCCAATTGTGATATTGCTGTCCGGTACTACAAGATGGTTGCCGAAAAGGCAGACTGGGAAAATCCCATAGTGCAGAATGCATACAGCAAATATGTTGCTGGGGATATTGAGGGCGCTTTCTTGCAGTATCTTTTCGCAGCTGAACGAGGATATGAGATTGCTCAAACGAACGCAGCATGGCTTCTTGATCAAGGCACATACATCCCGGACGACTCGCATCTATTCACAACACCCCAGGACCCTTATCGGCTCGCGCTCAATCTCTGGAATCGTGCTGCTAACCAAGGAAATGTGAATGCGCGAGTCAAGATGGGTGACTACTATTATTATGGTCTTGGCATTGATGAGGGGCAGAAAACGTCCCATCATGCGGCATCAGGCAGCCTTGATAGTTCTACGTCATTGGAGTCCGCTACGACGGAAACATCCGCGACTACTACTCACACTGCTATGACAACAGCCGGATTAGCACATACAAACGGACCCCAAGGCGGCGCCAGTTCCAGCCCTAGTCATGGCCGCACGATATGGGATTCGCTGTTTGGTCACGCACATGGGGATCCCGAGAGAGCTGCTGTATACTATCAGGTGGCTGCCGATAAAGATTTCAGTAGCGTCGCCATGTGGAATCTTGGTTGGATGCACGAGCTTGGAGTGGGTGTCGAAAAGGTAGGCGCTATCTAATCACATCTCAAGAAGATTGGCATCTCATATTTTATCAGGATTATCATTTAGCCAAAAGACATTATGATATGTGCCTGGAGACAAACCCGGAGGCGTACCTGCCCGTCAACCTGGCTTTAACAAAGCTTCGACTTAAAATGTTTCTTCAAAATGTATTTAGTGGAAAGTCAAATACTTGGAGCAACGCGCCCTCTGGCGGGGCATCGAACGATGGTAGCACTCCCAATCCAGCTAATCGGCGCAAGCATGGTTGGACGGAAGGAGGGACCGGAGATGGACCCGGTTCCGATGGCCCAAACCACATTCATGATGCCGATCCAACGGATGAGATTCCTGGATTGACCGATAAATTTCGTGATCAGGACCATGATGAATTTTGGGAGTTTGACACGCAGCGACCGGGCGGGCCCGGGGACGAGACCTCTCCGGCCGAAACACGATTGTTGTTATTGTTGTGCGCGGCCGCGGCAGCCTTGATGGCATGGCGCCAAATTACCCAACGTCGACTGGCAGCTGCAGAATTACAACAAGCAGCAGAAAGGGACCGACTGTTGGCTGAGGAAGCATTAAATGCCGCTGCTGCTGCTGCTGCACCAGCTTCTATACCACTGCGATTCCAGACTCCTGTAGATCCTGCACAGTCATCTTCGTCCACGGACCCCGCTGAAAGTTCTGGTCTGCGAAGGAGAGACGGCGGATCATCCGGCGATGTGCCCGAGTAATTGTCGGCACTTGCATTTACATTTATTTTTTGTACATCCCATAGAATTCTTTTTCTAATTATCTCATAGTGTGCGGTAAATCAGGTGAACCGTATTAAGTGTGCATCCAGGTTTCGCATGGCGGGATCATCCCTCATTCTTCTTGCCGGAAAACCAATGTTGAAGCACTTCGAAAAGCAAAGTACTCCTGATTCATATGTGGTGATGGATGAACCTAGACGCTCATGAACCTAGACGCTCATTGTAGTGATGCTTGTTGACAGCTGGGATGTCCAGCGCGAAAATGACAATAAATTCATTCGTCGCTTTCTGCAATGTCCTACGGGAATGTATGCCTATATAATGCTTGGTCCAAGGTTGACAAGAGCGGTTAAGGCATTAATTCAAGACTGGAAGACTGATTACGCGCTCCACAACGCGTGCGCGTCGTGCTCTTTGTTCGGCGACGTGCTCCCCAAACTTATTCAAAAGTGCTGGCCGATGGCACCCGCAAACCCGCAGCGTTCATAGACGAACTTACAGATGCTGGATCTCCTGTGAACCCAGAGACAGATATCACACATCACAATGTCAATCGCATCTGTAACGCATAGGTACGTGGACCGCAAATCCAGGCTTTGTTTATGTTGTCTCAAATGTTTATCCCAATGGTTTTAGTCATGTTTTTGGAATCAATGCCACGGTCCGCGAGAATGTATTCTATGTCGATGAGAGTACCTTGTTGTATTCGGCTGGCTGCAATATCATTGGTATGCTTGTCAATGGGATGTTGCCCTTATACTGCTGGTGGATTGATGGACTGCTCCTCAGTGACCAACTCGGAGCAAGGTACTCAGAAATATGTTCCCGTTTCTTCCAACGGGATCTGCGCCATGACACTATCCTCGGATCGGCATTCTTTTGCTGTTGCCGAATTTGGTGCTTCTGCCGACACGGTCGTAAAATCCGGCACCGCAAACGCAGGTCCCCAACCGACAATTACCGTTCTGGATACGCAGAGTTGTCGGAAACGAAGGACAGTGGGTGCCAGCGACGGATGCGCCTCAAAGGTTTGGCAAAAATCCTTTATTTATGAGATTACCCGAATCGGATTTTGAAATGTATGAACAGGAGTTTGTGGCTCTCTCATTCTCATCTGATGCAAAGTATCTGGCCGCCCAAGGCGGAGGTCCTGATTGGCTGCTGCATTTTTACGCATGGGAAAAAGGAAAGCTTTTAGCTACTCTGTGTACCAGCTCTGACATCGCAACATCCGCACCCGTTACGCAAGTCTCTATCAATCCGTTGGATGAAACAGAGCTCTGTGCGATTTCGCAAGGACGAGCATGCCTGTACCGCTATACAGAAGGTAGCTTGCGTCAGGTTAATTTCTCAGGGCTTCCGCAATTGGTGGGTAAGCAAGACATCATTATTTGAAGGCTACATCACACTGAGTTAAATACGTTGCTCATTTCGCAGGATTATACTTGTCATGCCTGGCTGCCCCCAATCCCTTCGAGACTAGCACTGGGTACTTCAGCGGGTGAAATCGTGGTTTTGCTAAATGGCGAAGTGATCCAAACTCTTCATTTTGGCAACAACATCCAGTGTATCATGGGTTTAGCCCGTGGGTTTGCCTGCGGGGGGTCAGGAGGTCTCGTGCAGATATTCGAGCGATTCACCGAAGATTCACCCACCAAGGATATGTTCAAATGGATCAGATCGATTCCAGTACCTGATGAGTCTGCGGTCAGGAATATAACAGGCAGCGCGTCCGATGGCATCATTGTTATCGAAGTCGAAGCTTGCCAACTGTTCTCCTTTGCTCTGAGCGAGCAAAAGAGCACAAAAGTGAGTTGACCTTTCGTCTGATCATACGGTCCATGTCATTGACCTGTCCCTGCAGGGAGAAGAGCCAAAGTTTCATGCTCTTTCGCAACCATTCCATAGAGGTGCTATTTCTGGTTTAGACACCTGCGTGCGAAAACCGATACTGGTGACATGCGGAGTGGACCTCTCTATTCGTATATGGAACTATCAACAAAATACCTGTGAGCTGGTCAAATACTTTTCCGAGGAACCTTACTCTGTCGCTTTGCACCCCAGTGGCCTCTATATCCTCGTTGGTTTTGCCGATAAATTACGTCTCATGAATGTCCTGATGGATGATTTACGCGTGTTTCGTGAGTTTCCGCTACGAGGTTGTCGGGAGGTAAGAAGAAGTCTCGAGTTTCCAGATTAGAAAAGGATCTCACCTTAGATTTATTAGTGCCGTTTTTCGTCAGGAGGGCATTTCTTTGCTGCAGCCCAGGGAAATATGTTTCAAATCTATTCAACTTGGACGTTTGAGAACGTTGCCAACTTGAAAGGACATAATGGCCGGGTTCGCTCCCTGACGTGGGCATATGATGACTCGTACCTTGTATCATCGGGTGCAGATGGAGCAGTTTATTCTTGGAACGTGGCCGACATGAAGCGAGAGAATGAGCATATATTGAAAAGCACGGCCTATTCATGCGCAGTCGTTTCCAGAGATGGAAAATCCATGTGGGCCGTTGGAAGTGACAAAATGCTCAAGGTACGACGAATCGCGAAAGTACATGCATTGTGCATTCCTAAATGTACCAAGTGTAGGAAATAACCGAGTCAACCGTTACAGTCGAGATTGAAACCGATCAGCCATTGACCCAGATAGTTTTGTCCAATTCGGGTCGAATGCTTTTTGCTGGTATTACATTTGCTCCGCTTTTGCTTAACGGATTATACGCGGATACCAATGATATGTAATAGGAACAACATCTGGAAGCATTCGAGCAGTCAAATTCCCGCTTTCAAACCGCTCGGACGACTACCAAGAACATGCAGCACATTTCGGCCCAGTAACTCGCATGAGAATGTCTTACGATGATACCCATCTGTTCACCACGTCGGAAGACGGGGCTATTTTTATTTTCAAAGTTTCCGATAAGGAGGAACGTGGTATCAGGCGTGAGCGTACGGCTATTTATGCTGATGAGGTCAGTATGCGCAGTCAGGAATTTGCCAAAGCACAATCCAGCTGACAGCACGCTTTTGGTAATTTGTAGATTTTGGTGACCCGCTCTGATCTAGAAGAAAAGACAATCCAGACATCAGAGTTACGCCGTTCGCTTGAGGAGCTTCAAATTGAGCACGAGTATCAGCTGCGATTGCGTGATATGACTTTCAACGAGAAGCTGAAAGAGCTCACGGAACGTTTTTCTGGGGAGATGGAGGCTCTCAAGATTTCAACCAGTACACTCCGGATGGGGAAGGAGAAGGAGGAAGTTAAGCACGAAGAAGCGCTGGCGCAACTTGTGCAGAAGCACGGAGGAGAATTGCATGTAAGTTCACATGTGTTGTTCGAATTTTTCTCCAACATGGACTGATTCAAAAAAATTGACAGGAAGTGGAAGCCAACTACAACCAGATTTTGATGGAAGAATATGAAAAATATCAAGGTGCGCAGCAGGATGCGCAGCGACTGCAAGAAACCTGGCAGCGTCAAATGCGGCAGACGGAGGAAGACACCAACAAATCCATGAACGACTCACAAACCGAGTGGGAGGCGAAACTACAGCAGAAAGCTTCTGAAATCGAAAAGGTTACATTAAAATCGGCGGCTTGCCCACACCACGTACTGACTCCAGGCATATAGCTTGAGGGCGAAATGCGTATACAGCTCGCTGAGCAGACTGAAGAGCACAACCAGATGACACAGGACATTGACTCGGAAATTGCGCGTCTTACAGGCCGCTACGATAGAAAGTTAAAGGCAGAACGGGAGGAAGGAGCCCGACTCAAAGGCGAAAACGGAATCATGCGAAAGAAGTTCAATACTTTGACCAAAGACATTGAAGATCAAAGGTCGGAAATGGCTCGTCTGGGTGAGGACGAAAAGAAGCTTCGAGGGGTAATCGAAGTTTTGGAGAAAGATGTCAATGACCTGAAACGAGAGGTAATTCGCGATAGTAATCAAATACTCTCATCCCATCTCACGACCTTCACAGATGTCCGAAAGGGATACTTTGATACAGGAGAAGGAACGAAGAGTTTATGACTTGAAAAAGAAGAACCAAGAGTTGGAAAAGTTCAAGTTTGTGCTCGATTTCCGAATAAAGGAATTGAAAGAGCAGGTTGAGCCGCGCGAGACCCACATCAAAGAGATGACTGCCCAAATTGCAGAAATCAGCACAGCGCTGGAAGTGCTGACTACGCACAAGGAAAAACACAACCTAGTCATTGCCGATCTTAATACCCGTTTGGAACAGCAGCAAGACTCATATAGAGGATACCACACCAAGGCTCATCAGCTTTCCCATTACATCCGCTCGTTCTTGACTGACATCGAGAATGCTGTGCAGTATATTCAGGAGACAAATGTGTTGCAAGTGTCTCTGCGACAGATGGAAACAAAGTATCTCGCCAATACTCCCCGGAACAGCTTGGTCGATGCAGCATTGGAGCCTGAGGTCGCGGAGCAATGCGCTAGTCAGGAGCAGGTACTCCGTGAACGCATTCGCAAGCTGCGCAGTATGGTGGAAGGAAATCAAAAGAAGTTCCGCACGGATTCAATGGACAGTATTTCGGTGAACCGGGGTTTGATCAGGTAGGCTGGAGCTTTTTTTTTAGTATGTTGAAAAAGCTCCTGACGACGTTTTTCAGGGAGATCAATCGATTGCGTCAAATGTCCAAGCTATCCAATAAAGGCACTGGCTTCCAGGTTATTGCGATTGGCGAAGTATCCGGTAGGACGTCCAAACAAGCGCGCTCGCAAAACCAGAGCCCGATAGGTAAGTTTAAACACTGAGATACAAACCGTTGAAATGCAGGAAAGAATAGCTGATGAGATGTTTCTATAGAGCGCTCCGCTGTGAGTCCAGCTAACGCGCTGTTGAATTACTTGAAGCTTCCTTCGTTAGTGGTTACTACTCATTCAGATAGGAGTTTCGAGTGATCTGTTACCAAAGGCGCTATTCTTTATATTTACGATACCTTTTTTACCTTTTTCGTCCTTTGTATTTATGTATACAATTTTGATTTGGACCTACTGCACCGGGTATCAATTTTAGGAACGATCAGTAGTTTTCTTGGTACTGGGGTATCAGAAAAGAATACTCAGCGATAATTACAACACTCTTGTCTTGGTGTAACATGGGGCATCAATGGGTCACTATGGGTGGGAATGGACTCAATGGAGTGCTCATTAGTTATGATCTGAGTTATGATCAGTATAATGGCAATTCTATTCAATTTAAGAAAAATTCGAATTCTACGCCGATGTGCAGCTAACAGTAAATTATTTAGTCCTTGGAAATTAAAGTTTTACCAGGATGGTCTGGAACATAAAACGTCGGTAGAAATTGGCTAAGGGTCGTCTCATTTCAAAGAACGGGTGATCCCAGAGGGTTAATCTTGTTGGAAGTTGTTAAATATTCGGGATTTGGGGGCAGACACTTTATTACATTATGGAAAACACTCAGCAGAACTCAGCGTTTTTTATTCTGATATTATCTTAATACAAGTTCTCGGCCATTATCGACAAAGCCATCACGCGAACGGCGAGAAACAGTTTCCAAATGGAGACCATTCAATCTTCATCTTTGCATGAGGGGTCTCCCCAGGAGTTACCCATACCCATACCAATGCTTCGGCATCCTTCATCCGGACATGCTAAACAATTGCCTAGCCGGAACATTACCTCTGGTGAGGCGGATATGGACAGCGGCTCTATGAACGCCCCAAGTATTTTGGGTTCTTCCCGACCGGATTTGGGCTCGATGCCACGAGGAGCGGGAAGTAAATGGGGAGGAAGCGTTCAGCACAGCCAGGTGCGATTTGGAGTAACCGGGGCGTTGAGACGCGGGGTGCGCCATTCGATGCCAAAAAAAACGATTGCAGAAAATGCAGAAAAGGGATTGGAAGACGGAATTGAGGAAGAGATTGGCATCCCAAGCTGGGCAGAGCATCGGAGCGCGGGTAGGCATGAGAAATGGCTTTTATTCGTGACTATAGTCCTAACATTTCTTCATCTACGTTGAATTATAGGTGAGAAAGTACTGAACGGGCGATTGGTCAGTTATGAGGGACATCGAATTTAACAGAGCGTCCCTGACCGAAACTATTACAGATGGAGGGTATTGTAATGGTTGCTATCCTGCTGTGCAGTTTCTTGTTGGTCAGACTGCTGCCAAATGCAGTTATGGGCAGCTGGTATGGACCATCGATAGGCCACTTGCTGCTTCTGCTAGCAGGAGGAGCAATTGGGGCTCTGGGAAGTAAAATGGTAAATATGCAGAAAAGACGCCAAGCCTGGATCTTGTTTTAAGCTCAAGGCGTCTCAGGTTTCGGAAAGCATTCACCACGCGTTGACCATCATCGCTTTGACACGAGGTGCTGATTGCTACATTATGGCGTCCAATTACCAGACCAAGAATCCCTTTGTCTTGTGTTGGAGAGCATTGAGATGTTGTTTGAGGAATGCCAAAGATACCAAGATGGTGGAACTGCTGCGCTTGCTCCTTATATCGACACTGCTTTTCCAGCACATAGCCCTTTCACTGGTTTTAAGGTCAGAATCAGCATATCTTGCAGCATGATCGATCAGTGTCTCAAAAACTATTCTTTAGTTTTGCGATGGTGAGCGTAGAATGGGAGGAGATTCCTGTTCATATTGGCAGTGGGACATGCGAAAAACCAACTTATCAGCCATTGGCCGCGGCCCAAATTTCGAATATTTTTCGTTTTGCCGACTCGGGGTCTCCTGCCATTTTTGAAGAGGATGGTCGGGTCGGCGTCGTGGGTGGAAGTCTGCCGAGGGGTTTGAATCATATCCAGGTTGTGTCGAACAATCCTGTGGTGTTTGTAAAAGCAGACGTACGAAACACAGTCGACCCTTGCGCTTCTGTACCCGCCAGTGTAGCATCCAGTCCAAACTGGGGAGACTCTGCTATGGTCTGCGATGCAGAATACAGATCCGTTGATGGGGGAGCGCAGATCTTTGCCAAGATTGGCATTCCCCGCAATCACTGTACCGGCTGCAGCTCCTCGCTGGCAACTTCGTACACGTACCTGTCTGTCATAGCTACGGTGGAGTACTACTTGGGACATGCTACCATCGGCTATGGACTCGACTCGGCTGCACTCGCTCGGGCACACTACATTGACCATGGCGAACTGGTTGATGGGATTGATCAGCTACTCCGAAACAATTTCAGGACTGTATTCACCAACCCGAATGCTACATTGGTGCCCGTCACCTACCAAGGTCGCCAGCCTGCATTGTTCAACAGTCAGCTAGATGCCAAAGGTCTCTTCATGGCATCGCCAAACGGCATCGCAGTTGCTCGATCCATAGCAGCGATATACGAAGCAACCATGATGACTTTCACAACTAGTTCTACTTTCAGCTGCGAACTTCTGGCGGACCGCGGCTATGGAAGAGCGTTCATACATGAGTGGGTTACAACTGTCGTAGGCGTTCTATCCATTACGGCAGCAGTTTCCGTTATTCTCCTTATGCTGGAAGCGCAGGCCGCAGTGCGACTTGTTCAACCACACGCGTACGTGCGGGGTCTATCAATCATCAAGGATCCTCTTCGCTTTATGGTTTCAATGAAGGACTGCGGGGCGTTTTGGGAGCGGATTACTGGTGGCTGTGACGCCAGTGGGGACCTACTACGCAATGCGAGTGCGGGGTTGATCTGCAAATACGGTGAAGAAAAGGCGACAAAAGCCCTGGAAGTGGGACATTTGATGTTTGGAGCACCGGATGAGGTTATATCCATTCGTGATGGACGGGAGTACTCTTGAGTTGGTAGACAATGTCATCTGTATTCCTCCTTACCAGCTTCATTTTAAGAGAGTAGATAGACATCCGTAGCAGGTTTACATATGGGCAGAGATGCCCGGACGCTGGGTACGCTGGGTACGCCGGATCCTACGAGTTTTTGCCCACAAGGATCAGTAAGAATGTACTGTTCAATGCACAAAAATGCTAGCAATTAGGCGGGCAGTCCATTGCTGAATGAGATTGATCAGAAACTTGAGCACGGAAGTGCGAATTGGTTTTGGCTTCCTGAGCTGTAATTCTGTTCACCAAGGAAAGCGATTGATCCAGATCCTTCTGGCAAACGATTTCTCTGCTGGCTTTCATGCAGCATCCCTTTATGTGTCCCCATGATCCACAGTCTACATCAACAGACTCTCCGTACCCGGCCTACTCCTCCTCTTTTGCAGCAACCAAATACGGAATACTACTTATGCAGCTGGAATAGATGATGTTGCATCAACACTCGCACTTATTGCATCTGCATTGTTATCACGGCTGATTAGGCTCGGGATATTCTCTGGTCTAAACCAGAGTCCTAGGGGTCTGGGGTCCGCCAATTTCGTCCGCGTTTCAAGTGTCCCATTTTCGGCGGCATAGTCACCCAATGCCATTATTTATTTTGGACTCTTCATTAAAATTCATCCAAAATCGCCTCTCTTCGTCCGTCACTTTGTTGTCGACCCGATCCGTTCTACTCCTTGTGCTTGTTTGTTGAGGAATTTTCTCCCATTCTTGAAGTTCCCACTTTCGCAAGCGAAGAATATCATTAGCCAGAAATTTCTATTCCCATCTACATATACTAATCTACTATTATATTCTACTCTACTCCTATTCTACTCTTTATCCTGCGCTACAACGAAAAGTGATCGGAAATCTTCCCTGACTATGGTCCCTTCAACAAATTTGCACATCTTGGCCTTCGTGATCTTCGCAAGACGTTCCAGCCGTCGTATCTCGTGAGATAAATCCTCGCTTGGTTGAAAGTACTCCAGATCTGCGCTGGTAAGTGGTTGCAACAATTTGGTCCCATCCGCTCCAGACAGAGTAGTAGTCCCTCGCGACCAAGCTACGTACATCGTCGTTCGTTGCGGGCCCTTTCGCTCAGGAACCAGCAGTGGCGCAATAATCATCCCGGGCAACGTAACACCCTGGCATTCGTCGACGGTCATACTGAAGGCTAAGACGAAGGGCATCTGCTTGACGTGGAATCTGAATTTTCCTATGCGCGGAGGAGAAGCAGCGGATGTGAAGCAGTACGTCGTGAAGTACACGTTCAAACCGTGTAGTCAAATTTAACGGCCGCCGTATCATTGTGTTAGGTGACTTCAGCCAAGTGGATATTTGTAATATTACTCAATAGCAAAGGCTCTGTATACTATACAATTGATACGCTGTTGCTCTCTTATATGTATATGTGTGGACTTGGCAGAGGATGTCCACTTGGACTTCTCTCACGACCTGCCTTTTATCCCTTATTATGCCTCTTTTCCAATCAGGAAGGCCCATCTCACTGATGACAGCTCATCTGTGATTGACTCTACGACATAGTTGACGTTGCGACATCTGCTCAAACACAGCTGAGATGAGACGCTGCTTCTGGATGTCGGGGATAATGTGCGGGCCGTGCGGCAGCCGTGCTGCCAACAAAGGCTTAACTACGCGACCTTCACGTGCTGGACCCTGACACCGTCCCACACCGTCTCCGTAGCGCTGTGCCAATTTTTAGACCAGAGCTCTTCTCCGCAGCTGCGCACGGGGCTACTAATCTGTTTTTGCTGGATAGAATTGTGACAGACTTTCAGAAAATTGTTTTACTACCTACACTTGATGAGAATTTTTGAAACATAAGAACAAATAACGTTATGAGATACAGAGAAGGAGAGAAAAAGTCTATGTTCAAAGAGGCGAAATTTTACTAGTTAAAATGGAGGGAGGGGGAGATAAAGGGGATTGAGTCCACAGATGGAAGGAAAGAACAAAAATCACGAATGAACTAATCATCGGAACATCGTGCGACGCAGGACGTAGCCCACCGCATAAAGGTGCCCTCAATGTGACCTGCTCCCTCATCATCGGCAGATTGTAACCTGCTCTCAATGATGCGAGGAATCGCTTCAAGTGCTTCTGGCGTGGCTAGCGGCTCTGTCCACACGTAACGGTCGACTAGAGCCATGTAGTGGTCAGTGTTGCGAGTCAGAGTGCGATATTTGTCGAAATTGATGAGTTGGGGAGAGGGTGAGCTTGGTGACATGGGTGGATTGGGATGGGATGTAGCGTTGTCCGCATGGGTTGTAATGGAAATGACTGGGTTGTCGGAAGTATTTCGAGCAGCGGGTTCTACGAACTCGGGGTTTCCCTCTACAATGAATGTAGCATCCTTCATGACAACGGGCAAGAATGGCAGGGCACCGCACGCGGTATCTTCTTCAATTGCGCGGCGAAGTTCCCTCATGTTACCAGTCAAGTCGAGCAGCTTCTCCATGAGTTTCAGTCGTTCCATGGAGACGTTTGGAATTCCATCCCAGGTTTTTTTGAGACGCTGAACAGCAGGTGAATGCAGAGCAGAAAGAATAAAGAGCGACGTATGGTAGTTGCGTTGACTTCGACAATACCAAGCCACATTGATGAACTTTTCCAAAAGTTTGCGACGCAGCTTGCGCTGATACAATGTGCACAATTCGAGAGTGACCCAATTACGGATGGTATTGGCTCGTCGGGCAAACCAATCGATACGTGACCCGGTGGTACCTCCAGCACGTAGTTTTTGCACAAAGTCGCAGGTCGTGAGAGCTTTGAAGCCTGCTGCGTCAGCCAGGGTAAGGTACCGGGCAATATCACGGGCATCAAACATCAACAATGGCGACGATTCCAAAAGCGGCTGTGATACATGCATTGGGAAAGGCGATGAGCCGCGATATTCACTTGGAACAGATTCCGAAAGCGGTGCTTGCTTGCAAAGGTTACTGATGGATAAAGCCTGCGATAGATTATGAGCACCAATGCAACATCTTTAGCTTGAGGGGATTGAACAAACCTGGACAATGCTGACACGACGAATTCGCGAAGCTTCCCGGGAGAAGCCTGCATCCGCAGCTTCTGCCAAAAACTGTTCAAGGCCAGCTCGCAACTCTGCATCAACGGTAAAATCTTCAAAGCGTAGTTTAACCCATCGGCCCACAACAGCAAGTACTCTATCATATGTGTCAGTAGGTATAAGCAGGCCAAAATTAAGATGGAAACACCCACTTTGTCTGAATAACCCTTTGCCATTCGAAGAAATACATCTTCTCCTCTTCTGAAGGCGCCTCGGGCATTTCGCAGTAGAATCGTGTCACCAGATTGGTCATCAAGTCTCGAGACGACATGTAAAAGGGGTGATTTCGGATGAAGATATCTACAAACTCCGCATCTGCAAACAACACTCTTAGCAATCTTGGTAGGGTGAGTATATGATTGTAGTAGCTACCTTGCAAAGTTTCGTCGGCTAGTGTCAATACCAACTTTTCCGCCGTTCCAGCCATAATCAGCAGTTTGCCTTCGAGCATCTCCATAATCATAACATCGTGGTCATCCTCGCTCATGTGTAAAAGATTTCCCCGAACAGATATGAAATCGGTAGCTTGGACATCGCCGTGCTCCTCAACACCAGAGAGAAACTGCCAATGGTCCAGAATACCAATTCGATTGCCCTGACTGTCAAAAGTGGGAATACGCTGCGAGATCTTGTAACCGAGCTTGCGAAGACTCTCAAATCGGTTTGATGCCTTCTTCGATTCGGCATCCGCCTTCTTCTTCTCTGCATTCTCTCGTTCCAGACCCACGAGCCTCAGTTCTTCCTCGCCCACGCTACCAATAAGACTCTCCAGCATACGGGACCACCTATCGGTATTGGGCTCATAGTTTGTTCCAGCATCTGAAGGGAGCCGACGCCTCCATTCTTCTTGCTGCAAATGGACCCGGGTTATTGAATGTTTTGAGGAGCTGGACGGTGTGCGCCCGTGCTGCACACGTCGAGGGGTTGTTGGGGAAGAGATATGCGGAGAGGAGGGTGCCCCAGGCGTTTGTTGATCGGATAAAGAGGGTGATGGTGATGGGTTACGGCCTTCAGTCGGAGAAAGAGAGCCGCCAGTTGCATGGTAGAATGTACTAGACCCGGACGGCTGACGTTCGCGGGAACCGGATTCACTGGAAAATACTTCTGCGAGCCATTCGGTTGCTTTTGCTGACCCAAACGATATTTCAGGTAAACGCGGGACTGTGAGCGTGGACCGATCACTTGATATTGAGCGCCGCAGCGACGACTCTGGAAGCAAAAAGCTCCGGCGATGAACATCAGCACTAGATCGAGATCTCCCCTTGGGGCGCAATGCATCCATACTAGATCGCCCAACAGGTACCTGGGCCAAAGAATTTCGTGGTCTGCGCGGCAAGTCTACACTTTTTCCGCGGCGAGGGATATCCAAGCTTCCCGTGCGACTTTCCGACCCACGGCGAGATGTATTCTCTTCAGAAGGTCGGCTGTAACGAGTCGCGAACGATACTTCCGTCCCTTCTTCCGATGATAGACTGGTTAGAGAAGTACGACGCGATTCTCCAGTGAGCTGCGCAAGTCGTCGCTTGAGCCGGGCGCCAAACGATATTCGCTTGGCATTGCTGTCCAATAGTGGTGATAGTGGGTCAGAAAGTCTTGAAGGTTGCTGTCTCCAAGAGCTCCCTGCGTGAGGCGGGCTGGGTGGGGCGGAAAGGAATGAAATGGCACTGTCTGTCCTGATGGGTGGATGGCGCAAATTGGATGATCCCAACGTGTTTAGCGCAAAATTTAAAAACTCGTTTAGGCTGTCAACGAAATCACTAGACATTAGGATGATGTGAGCATAGAGGTCCTTTGCTGCCTTGACTGAATCAGCCTCCTCCAGCCCCTCTTTCAAGAGTTTGACATCTTTGAGAATACCCAGCGTTGCCTCCCATACCCGCTCGGAGATGACTTGATATGATTCAAGCTCACTTTGGTCGTTCAACTCTGCCAGAATCTGGTCGTTGTGCGCAGAGACGATTGCCTCGATGAGCGCTGCTAGTGCAGATGAAGCTGTAAGTACTTGTGCCAAGGGTGATCGGGGATCGACCACTTCTGTTGCTAGCTTGGTGGTAGTGGGAGAGGATGTCGCATTGTCCGAAATCAATTGTGGCGGACTTCGTAAAATGGATAGCGGAGTGTTGAGGAGAATAGTCAGGACCTGTTTTTCCAAAAGCTCAAAAGGCAGTTCGCGGTCCGGTGATTGTCGGTCAGGCCTCATTCGAGTGATGGATGAAATATCCAACTCCTCAAACAAGGTGGCTGCTTCATTTTGTTGAGCAGCTTTCAGTTTGAGTAATACAGGTCTCACTTCTTCTGGGATTCGAATGTTGGATCTCTCTCCATCGCGCTCTGAAGGAGCTGCTGATGACATTCGCCGGTGGGTTGCAGCCTGTGGCCGCGCACCCCGCAAGGCATGGTCCAGGGCGTCAGATATACGATTCCAAGAGTTGTCGATATGTGTAGCGTCCTGTTGCGAGGTGCGGCGAGTAGCAGCCTTTCTCAGCAAGAGCTCCACTAGATCGAGTTGTGCAGTGACGGGATAACTATCAAAAAGATCCAGAATTTCCGGGATGCGAGTCGGAGGGTCGCCCTTGTCCATGTTCTTTATCGAGGGTTCGACTTAATGGGCGGCCGAGAAGATTTTTCAAGCACGTCCAGAAGCAAATGTGACCCTGGGCAATAGATGCGAAGCCCAGATACACTGGTTGTCTCTGTTGATTTGATGATTCAGGGCTGGCAAGGATAGCGGGTCAGAAAAGCCAAAATCAGTCTATCCGACCAGCATGCTCCTCGCCCAGAGATCCAGGCAGGGAAAGGGAAGGAACTAGGGGTCTCTTGCAATATCAAGGTACTGTTTTTGCAAAGTATAATGAGGTGCTACTACTGGCGAGGTTGGGTGGGAGGTGTACTGAGTGGAAATGGGCCGGTTTTTGAGAGATACAAGGCTGCCTGTACGGAAAGCAGACCTCTTGATAACACAAACGTTGTCGTTCCGGTTGTCCAAGAGATCCCGTTAAATGCCACACACAAAGTAAGTGCTCTATATATAATGTTTCTGCCACTTTCTGGTGAATTTCACGTTTTTGACGCAAATTCACGGTGACATTTGGCGCTGCGCAGCCATGGAGCATGGTTCCAATGCCGCACTTATCGGGAGCCATCCGGATCCAGGGTTGAGCGGAGTTTTTGGATCCCGTCAGGGAAATTATGCCATGTAAATGCAGGATAGACTCTCTAGTAGACTCTGGGATAGAATCGAACAACAATATACAAGTGGCCAGACTCAACATTCATTCAACTGGACAAGTTCAGACAAACAGTTTCGTCCAATCCAAACACAAATGTCTGCAAGTTTCCAGGACGGAAACATATTGATAGCTTGGCTTTGATTTGGGATGCAGCCGTAGCCGCCACTTCCTTGCCAGCCGCTTTGATTCGGGATGCTTCGATGGTAGCCGCCGCAGTAATACTGGCTACTTCAAGTGCTGTCCGCCGCTGGGATTCGACCGCACGGTGTTTTTGAAGCCATGTGAGGGCCTGCTGCCGGTTAAAACTTGGCTCAGCTTCGAAGTCATACCCTTTAGAATCTTTTTCTTCCACAAACTAGACTGCGACCTGCCAAAAGTATTTGGTTTCGTAGCATCGGAATATGGTGGTACGCCTGGTCAACCTCGCCTAGAATCGAAGTGTCGTCTTTGTTTTGGAGAATGGGTAATTGCCTCATCAAACTCTCTAAAAAAGTTGATGATGTGAGCAAAAGTCAGATCCATAGTGGTCATTTTGTTGCCGCGCACCTGTTTACATCGTTCACTGCATCTTGTACTTCCTGCGTGGGCCCCTGATGCAGACTACGGTAGTCTGCATGCCGATTCTTTGGCAGTTGAAGACTGCTGCAAATCTTGGCGATCTCGTTGACTAAATGCCCAAGTTTTCCAGCTGCTCAAACAATCAGAACAATCCCACAATCATTGTCACCGACGACAGACTGCACGACAGGCACAAAACATGACGGTCGGCAACATTCCTAAGCACACACTTGCAGCAATGGATAGCCCCACTCTGGAGGACTTCTACTATCTACTAATTGATAGAGAGGGCACTCCCGTCACAGACGTCGACGCTGTTTCTCTCGCAAAGGACAAGAAGGTCTTTAACTTGCGCAAAGCAGTATGGAACCAGTGAAGTACCGATCCGCTTCTGTCTGACTGGAAGGATGTGAAAGCCGGACGCCTCTTCGTCTACAAGGACGAAGAAGCACTAAAGGCCGATCCCGAACACAAGCACTGGCTCAAATCTGGAAGAACACTGGAGTCGGTACTCGAAGAAGCAAAAGACCACTCGGATGATAACCCGCTCCTGATTGTGCTGCCGGAGCGAGTCCAGGCGACGAGTGGTAAGGGAACGATTCGTGTGGAGTATTTATTGCACAATTTCCCAACTTTCGCTTGTCCCTGTATAGGAACCCCCGCAACCAATCGTAATCGACCCACAAAGTACAAAGGAATGAGTACTGAAGCGTCTTCCCGAAAGTTACTTGATGCGATTGCTACGAAGATAGGCACATTATACGACGTGAAATGTTCTTTTGGCAACCAAGTAACGATGAACGACATTCTTCGTGCAAAAGATGGTTTAGAGGGCAAGGACTGGCGGTACAAAACCTATGGTGGCGTTCAAATCACCAAAGAGCCGCTTCCCAATTTTTGCGACTTGGCAACTTGGACATTATTGAGTGATTTAAACTCTCAAACGAACTTGAGAATCCATGATGGTGCTTTGCCAAAGACATCTGACAACAGAAAGTTCTTTGCGATCCTGCCCCACAACTTTGCTACAACGGCAAACATGGACAAAATTAAACATGTTGCCGTGAAAAGTGGTGTGGCATTGTACGCCTCGGAATTATTAGTGAAAGATGAAGCTGATGAAGAGGAACCATCAGGTCCCAGCAGTGACGGATCGCCGTAGGTTGTACATAAATACAACTTACAAATCGACATGTCAAGTGATTATTGGAGTTTCTCCGTAGTCTCCGTAGGCTTTGGAGGGTTGTTTCGAGGTACTGGAGCGGGGAAAAGGCAAATTGCTAGAACGGAGAATGTATGTGACAAACCAGACAAAACTGGGGAGAAACTGCGGGTAGGATTGCGGAAGATTTCAGCAATATTCAAGGAGTATGGTTGGCTCGATAGCATGGAGTTCTTACTCGTCAGTGTTGAGAGATTTAGAATTATGTGGCAAACTAAAAATTCAAGCGGTGGAAACTGCGGGTTCTTCGTCCCGCCCGACGAAATCTGTCGGGAAAGTGTCGTTTTAGGTCGCTAAAGTCATACCAATTGCTGGTTTTCGTATGATTTTCGGCGTTTGACGGTTTATCAACATAAGCCGTGTGAAAATGGGTTGAATACACATGTTTTTCTCACATTCCCATTTGGCACATTTAGAATGACCTTTTCCTCATTGAGTTGCCTCGATGAATTCAAAAATTTTGATTTTCTAAATTTCTGAAATCATGGAGAGGTGCTTTTCATATTCACTCCATACTGCGTCAAAGAAAACATTGGTCTGTTCATTCAGAAAGGACATGACACAAGATAGAGCGTGGGTGGCTAGAATGGTCAATTGCGGTTAGAAGCCGTCCATACCTTGACTACTGCGGTTGGGTGTCGGAAATAGCCTTCGTTCGGGTGCGTATGTCCTGGATGTGGCTTGGCTCGTGGCCCTGCGCCATACCTACGCCACGTCCCTACCTCTTGTAGCCTCACCCCAGCACTCTCTTGTACTCTAGACAATATATACTACTCATCCTGACTATAGCTCCATCTCACGTATCGGGCGCTGTAATAGCGTTGTTGGATCGAACCACACGCATTTTACTTCGCCCGATACGCACCCCATGTCATGACACAAAACATGGCGGTTGGCAATCAACTGGCAATGTCAACCGCACAAACTCGCAGCAATGGCTAGCACTACCATGCAGGACTTCTATTATCAGTTAGTTGATGAAAGGGGCAATACCGTCGCAGGAGTCGACGCTGTTACTCTCGAAAAGAACAAGAAGGTCTTTCAGTTGCGCGACGCCGTTTGGAACAAATGGAAGGACTCCCAGCATATGCACGGAGTAGCCGCTGGACAACTCCTCGTCTACGCCGACAAAGCCGTTCTGAAAGACGATATCGACTCAAACACGACTTTGAAAGGTCTGGATTCACGCGAGAAACTGGAGAACCTGAAGGACACCGAACAGCACCCGCTGCAGATTGTAGTGCCGGATCGAGTTCAGGCGACGACAAGTGGTAAGGGAGCGATTCGTGTCGAGTACTCATTGCGCAATTTTATAACTTTCGCTTCTGCTTGAACGGCCCCAGACGAAAATAGTGACTTGACAGCCCGATTGAGGTCTTTTGCAAACGCTCAGTTGGTTGAAGCATGCATTCAATCTGCAGACCACAACCTGCTCCCATACCCTCGATTCCGGATCAAAAAGCTTTACGTCAGGGAGTGCTACCCGAAGGTTTTTGATTTGCTCTTGAAATCCATTGGTTCAAACGAGCGGAATTTTGCAATATCTGGGACACCAGGCATCGGAAAGTCACTATTTTTTACCTACATCTTGTACCGCTTGATGAATGGCCCTCTCCCGAGCAATCTGGGTTACAAACCGAAGCGGATCGTTTATCAAATGTCCTCCTTGAACGCGCCTACCACGTACTTTTGCTTCGACTTGCAGCAACTACGCGTTAACTTCTTCAAGCAAGATGAGTTGTATGGATTGGTTTGGAAAGAAGATACATTCTACGTTGCTGATGGACCGCTCGGGCCGGCCGGCTCGAATTGTGTTACGTTGCACATTTCATCCCCCCGTGCTACCGCGATCAGGGATTACGTGAAGCAGACGGGGGCCAAGGAATGGTACTTGCCGATTTGGACTCTGGACGAGTTACAGACTTGTCAGCACCACTGCTATCCGGAAGTGCCCATTGAATCGGTTCAAGAAAATTATCGCATCTGTGGTGGAGTTGCCCGCTTTATATTTGTCACAATTTCTGTTGATGAAGTTAAAGGTAAAATAAACTTTGCTTTGAATGACTCTGATGCTGTTGGCGGGGTCAAATTTATCGGGCAGACAACAAGTGTCTTCCCAGTGACACATTTGCTTATGCACATACTGGTGGGAAAGGAAGAGGATGGGAATGCTTACAAGTTTGCCGACTATCAGGTGGCGTCAAAGTATATTGGGGACCAATTGTGGATATATCATTCTGCTCAAATGCTTACCAATCTGCGGATTATGTTCGGCGGTAGCCCCAACGAGATTTCAAGACATTTGTTTGAGATATATGGACATAGGGTATTTTCTGTTGGAGGGCGAACTCTCAAATGCAGACGCTTGGAAAGTGGTACCGAAAGTGGTCCCGAATCCGAATTTTTGTTGGATGCTTTGCAAGGCGAACGAACCACGTTTGGAACACTTACCATCCCTACTAAAGACAACCTTGAGGGCAAATACTACGAACCAACAGACGACGATAATTTTCCGGCAATTGATTCCCTCAGTGCTCAGGGAATGTTCCAATTCACAGTAGCAGCCGAGCATCCAATTCGCGGGGTTCAAATTTTACAAAAATTGTGCAACTTGTACGGTGACAGTACACCGAAACTGTACTTCGTTGTTCCTCCCCATCGGTTTGCTGCCTTCAAGAAGAAACAGCCTTTCAAAGCAAAAAAGGGCAATGATGATGTGAACGAAATCCCTGGATTGGAGCAATATGTTTTGGAACTCCCTGTCCAATAGTAAGCCTGTCGTTATATTTTCTGCAAGTTTGTTTCATTAGAAGAAGGATGTATTTGCTCAGTGGGATACGGGAAAATGAAAGGTTGCGGGTTTCGTCCCGCCTGACGAAGTCTCCGTAGGCTTTGGAGGGTTCTTTCGAGATACTGGAGCGGGGAAAAGGCAAATTTCTAGAAAGGAGAATGTATGTGACAAACCAGACAAAAGTCGGGAGAAACTGCGGGTAGGATTTTGAGTGATTTTAGCAGTATTCAAGGAGTTTGGTCGACTCGATAGCATGGAGTTCTTACTCGTCAAAGTGGAGAGATTTAGAATTATGTGGCAAACCAGAAATAAAAGAGGTGGAAACTGCGGGTAGGATTTTGAGTGATTAAAAAAGCCGAAAATGTAGCATTTTTGATAGATTTTGTTCGATTTTGTCATGTTTTAGGTGTTTATCACCTAAAATCACCTAAAAACAGGGGGTTTTCACACTTTTGCATTTTGGCACATTTAGAATGACCGTTTTTCTCTGGCTTGCTCCATAAATTCAGTTTTGTAAAATTTTGAAGATTTTTGAAATCATGGAGAGCGGCTCTACATAACACTCGATGATTTACAAGTATCAAACGTTTTGATTTCTCTCGCACTCCGTTATTTGGTGCGCAAAAAATAATCCCAAAATAATCCGAAATGGGACAAAATACTGGTGAAGAGTTCTCAGCGCAACCAGAGTTTTACAATAAGGAGGCACAGTCATTGTAGCATTAAGTAAGCTGATCCGACCTGGCCGTTTTACTGTACGTTTTTGCAAAACATTCGTTCACCATTTGTCCATTTCCACGCGATCTTTTGCACTACACACCTCCAGTAAACTCTCGAAACTCACCTCAACCGGTATGGGAAGGAGACTCTGTGACTTTATCCGAACCTTTTCTGACAGGATCTTTAGTATTCCGACGCGCAAGTGACAGCATGCCGCCGAAGAGGAAGGTGAGATGGGCATCTTGATCAACTTGAACATCAAGCGCCGCTACAGTCTACTGATCGTAACCTTCGTCATTTGCCTTTTTTCTTGAACCTCGGAAATCCTCAGGCTGTAGGCTCACGCGTTTGGTTCTATGAAGTGCCTGGAAGAAAGAACGGCAAGTGGTACTTTATACCCGGCTGTTTTGGTTGTGGGACCAAGAACTCCTCACGATTTTACAAGTTTGGATATGACGAGCTCGGTAAGCTGGCGATGAATGGTGTGAAGCCTCAGCTTGCGCGTAGGGCCGCTGCCCCGTATGCTTGCGAAGGGTGTCGATCTCGATGGTATAAATACGGATTCTTCCGACCTGTGGAAAGTGTACCAGATGAATCGCCGGAAGCAAATGCAGATGAGGATGAAGCCGTAGTCATAATGGTTGATCATGATGAGCCGGAGAACTTGGATGCCATCACCATTATCACTCCTTCGAAACCGGATGAAGAGGATCCCGCAACGGTCAATGACTTGAATAAAGCCATGTTGGACTTTATCAAACGTCCTTTCGACGGGAATCCCTTTGTCGATGTCGATGGATTCATTGCGGCATACCCACGTCTGTACGAGCTCAAGGCCACCTCGATTGGCTTCAAGGACACACCACTTCAATCCGTGGTCTACAGGGACCGCATGAAGAGAAAAATTATTTTTTCCATCTGCTATGAAGCCCATACCATGGATAGGAGGTGCGACTATATCAAACGAATCGTTGGACGGCAGATGATCGGTCAGTCATATACCCTGCAGCGATACTTTTCGAGAGTAGGGATCTGCTACAATCCGTCAAAGTCGGTTGCCCGTTCAAACGATCTAATCCTGGAGTCGCAAGAAGCCGTGGTGAAGGACATTCTCCAAACAAACCCCCTTCTTGTAGTCACGATTGACGATTTTCACTGGTGTCAGATTCGCGCCATACCAAGCACAGCTAATGCGCCAGGCAAGTTTACGAGCGCAAGAACAACTGCCAACTATCCAGTGAAGCTTCATCGAGACCTCAAACCACTTCCCCCTGGTATTGGAAGTTTGAATGCCTCTCTCCTGCAGGACGTGTCGTGGATCCCCCAGGTCATCGAAGGCCCCGGAAGCGAAAGCTATGCCAAGTTGCGCAATGGCGAAGTTCTCTCCAAGAAAATGTATGCTTATAGCATGGCAACGAAGGCGGCATCTCAGGAAGACTTCCATATTATCGGGAGCGATAATAATCCCATGAAGTCAGCTGATGACCTTAAGCCCGTCATGGACAACATAGAGGCTTTTCTGTCCAAAGTAGGCTATCCTGGCGAGGATCTTGCACACAAACAGTCCTTTGTGCTGGCCGGGGATTTTTACGTATGGATGTACGTCAACAAGCTTCTCAGATCCCCAAAGTACCAGGCTTTACAACCACATGTACTGGCAGTACCCGACTTGATGCATGTATCACTCAACTCTCAAGAGGCCATCCTCATACATGCTTGGACGCTGATTCATCCCCTCTGGATTGCTGGGTACCCCGAGATTGAGAACACCACGCCAATCAAGATGCGACCTAAACGCAGAACAGCTATGCTGGCCCTTGCCATGACCGCATGGCAAGAATGTCGAGAGGAACTTCTAAAAACCTACAAGTTGGCGGCCAATCATCCTGACGCTACACCCGTCCGCAAGGCTATGATCGATGCCATCTTGTGGGTTTTTGAGGAGGCTATTCCTCTTTCCGTGGACTGCCCATACTTGTTAGCCAGCGGTGATCTTGGTCAGATCAAGATGTGTCTGCAGCGCCTCTTCCCATTGTTCACCCGTCTGGAGAAGAAGAATTACGTGAACATTATCCTATTCCAGCTCGCCCTCTTGGAGAAATTGCCGGCCCACCTCCCACAGGATGTCCTCGTCTCTGTCCTATTCTCCACGTTTTCCAGCGAAGACCTAGAGGTCTTTCATTCCATCCTTCGCGCTGCTATCCGCTTTTATGATACCAACGATCAAGTGACCCGGAAAGCGTTCCTTATCACAGCCATGAGGGGGGAATCTGCCCTCAAGCAGCTGGCAGAGATGACTGAACGCGAATTCCAGCTTCGCGGACTTCCGATCCCGACTGTAGCGTTTTCGGGTAAAAAGTGGTATGGACGGTAATGCACCTTCCCAGGGTGCGTGAGTCGGGTTGTGTATTGCTTTAGCGCAGAGTAAAGAGAAAGCGTAAAGAGTCTGAAAATGTACAGTGCAGGATGGGATATACAAAAAGAAAAACAAAACAACACGTGTGATGTGGCACGGCACTGCGCTGTTTGCGCAGTGGTGCGGACAATGCGCAGCGAACCACGAGCCCGCTGCACCCCCCTCAGACTCGATGCTGGAAAGAGGAGCGAGGCTTCAGATCAGGGTTCGTGTGTCAGCAGAAAGATTGAAGTATCAGGTCACCAGCACAACCTCACCGGGCAACTATACACCGAACACGCCAGACGTGTATAGAAGCCAGCGGTGCAAGTGAACAAACCGAACAACGCCAGACGTTTGGTCACCTGAATTGTGTTGGATCACCTCCAAGTCAATTTCACTGTTGTCACAGGCATGAATAGCTGCTACTTGCAGCTTCCCCGAGACTCTCGTTGCAGATTGTGCAACAACCGTGTGCGCATGTTCGCACAGGTACGAAGGTAAGGATGTGTTTCCTTGCGTTGAAGGAAATTACGCGTAATGACGGAGATAAATGTTTCCCCGGCCTCTCATCACCTATGCATAGATGATGCATCAACTCAGCTCAGGCTGATCAGGCCTACCGGAGTTCTGACGTGCGAGACGCGTCGTCAGCAAGGAGCAACCTTGGATGTGGGTCTCAAAGTGTTGAGATGGTGCGCGCGCGTAGGTAGTATCAAGATATGGGATGGGAGGTCCCGAATAGTAATGAATGACGTGAAGTGTTGCAAGAGGACACTCGTTGCTTTGATAGCAGTCATGCGGTATTCTCTCATTGAGAATGTGATACTTTGAATATGAAACACATCTTCCTTGACGTCACTAGCGTTTGCGTTGTGAACGTTTCGATGGGGGCTCGGCTGTAGACGAAATGTCAGTTGCCGATGCTTCGTTTTGGGCTTTCTTTCGCTTTGAACTCTTGGGTGCTGAGGGGCGTGCTAGTTCCCATGCTTTCAGCGCGTCGGTTTGCTCAAGGTGTTCCCGCGGTTCCCAAGTTGAGTCCTCTGGCCCGAAGCCTTCCCATTGAACCAAGTATTTCCGCTTCTTGTGACGGATCCGCTCGTCCAGAATACGGTCGATGAGCCAAAGTTCCTCGCTGTTGACCAGCACAGGCTCCGGCGCATCCTTCGTGGCACGATGGGTAATAGAGCCAGGTTTGTGCCACGGCTTCAGAATGTCGACATGAAATGTCGGATGTACCATACGCATTGGATGAGGTAGTTCCAGCGTGTAGGTATCAGGGTGCGGTCCGGTTCCTTTGACCTTGAATGGACCAAGCCAATCCTGGCGAAGTTTCTCCGGAAGCTTACCCAAAGCTGGAATGTGGATCCCTTTGCGTTTGAGTAAAACTGAATCGCCCTTCTCGAAGATGAGCGTCCGCCGACCCTTGTCATGGTTCCTTGCTTGCACATCTTGTGCATCGCGTAACCGTTGTTGTACCACCCGTTCGATCTCATGGAGGGTATCAACAAACTTGGCTACTTGCCGATTTGTTGGCTGTGATATCTCCTGCAGACCTTCCCTGGTATGGTGTCCACCATTGACCTGTGGGAGGCGGCCTTTGTCGATCATGAACGGGGCATAGCCGGTATTTGATGGTGTTGAGTTGTGGTGAAACTCAACCAAGGGTAGGATATCAACCCAGTTCTTGCCATCGCCGTCTATGTAGGCCTTCAGCACGTTTTTGACAGACTTGATTTTGCGTTCGCATTTGCCGTCTGTCTGCTGATGTCGAGCGGTCGCCACCTCTAACTTGATACCGAGAGCAGCGGTAAAAGATTGCCAAAATTCGGCTAAGATGCGGCTGTCGCGATCGCTGACAATGACCTTGGGAGCACCTTCGTTCTTGAAGAAGTGCTGGGTGAAGAGATACGCAAGCTCTTGACTCGAAACCTCCATGTTGCAAGGGATGAGGTACACACGTCCTGACAGATAGTCGACTATGACCAGGGCGGCATCGTAGTAGTCGCCGTTATGGCTAGGTTTCCCCCCCCACGATTCCGTCCTAGGTAGTGAGACTAGATCCATGCCGATGGTGTGCCAGCGCTTATCAGGCACTGGGAGCGAGCGTAATAGTCCGACACCTCGTGCGGGACTTCGGAAGCGTTGACAAGTTGCACATGTGCGAACATAAGCTGCAACGTCGCGTTCCATAGTCGGCCAATGGTATTCTTGCAGCAGACGACCATATGTCGAATGTTTACCAGTGTGGCCACCCGTAACCAACGTATCGTGATATTGCGCGAGCAATGCACTTCGGAGGGCATCGGGTACATACAGGCGATCTTCGTAACGGAGCAAGGTGAGGGTTTCACCGTTTTTGCTTTTCTCCGGAAGGACTTCCACGGAATAACGCCGTTCAGGGACCGTCAAGGTGTGCGGCGCCGATGCCTTGTCTTCAAGTGTCTTTTGCATTTGAAGAGCGAAGTCGTCTGTAAGCAACAATTCGGCCCAAACCGTCAGGTCAACGGGGAGCTCGAGTTGTTGTGTTGCCTGTGCAAGTTGCTTCTTGGCACGTTTCTTGGCACGCGCAGCGTTGACCGACACAACAAGATTAGACTTGTCGCTCGGAGTGCTGGCGGAATGCACGGCGATGGCGTTGATCGTAACACGCTGGGCGCAATCAGCACATCGCGGGGCATAATAGGGGTTTCGGCTCAGGACATCGGCCACCGTGTTCCATTCGCCAGGGAGATACTCAATGTCAAAGTCAAATTGTTGAAGGAACTCGACCCAATTCGCTTGTCGTCGACTCAAATGCTGCTGATCCTGTAAATAGATCAGAGATTTGTGATCGACGAACGCGCGGAAATGGCGTCCCAAAAGGAACTGTCGGTTGGCTTTCAACGTTTTGACGAGGGCGAGGAGTTCCTGTTCGTGGACCGGGTACCGTGTCTCCGCATCTTGTAATTTTCGGGAAAAATACAAGACCGGTCGCAGTTTGGGCAGGTTTTTGAATCCATGTACCGTCGTAGGTAACGGAGAGGGCATGGGGTCGTCTGCGTCAACTGGCTGAGCAAGCCATCCACCGATGGCGAAGCCGGATGCGTCCGAAAACACATAGACTTCTTTGGCAGGATCGTACGGCGTCAAAACAGGAGCCGTTGAGATTTTTTCTTTCAGTGTTTTAAACGCTGATATCTCCGAATCGCCCCATTTCCACGGGTTATTGCCAGACTGTAGCTCCGATAGGGGATGCGCGATCCTTGCGTACTCGTCAATGTAAGATGACAAGTAATTCGTCAAACCGAGGAAGGATTGAATATCTTTGAAGTTCTTGGGAGTGGCGAAATTGTTCACGGCAGCAACTTTGCTGTCCGAGATTCGCACACCGGATGTTCCCAACATATGACCGCAAAATTCAACCTCCTGTACTGCCCACGAGCATTTGGATGGTTTGACGTACAGAGCGCTTGATTCAAGAGTTGCCAAAACAGTTTCGACGTGCTTTTGATGTTCTTCAAGCGTATCTGAAAAAACGAGGATATCGTCAAGGTACGAGATAACATAGTCGTCGTACATGTTCCCGAAGACTTTGTTCATGATGCGTTGGAACGTTGCGGGTGCATTAGTCAACCCAAATGGCATGACAACATACTCGAAATGTCCAAAACGCGTCTTGAAAGCCGTCTTCTGGATATCACCTTCGCGAATCCGAACGCAGTGATAGGCCTCCTTAATGTCAAGAGAGGAGAAGTATTTCTTGCCAACGGTGCGGTGTCGCAATTCTCCAAGATGCGGCAAAGGTGTTCGGTCTTTTTTCGTTTGTTTATTCAACCCTCGGTAGTCGATACAACAACGAAGAGTGCCGTCTTTCTTTGGCGCAAAGAGAACTGCTGCACCCCACGGGCTGGACGAGTGTCGAATCCACCCTTTGGCAAGCAACGTTGTAATTTGCCGTTGAAGTTCTTCCAGTTCCTTCGGGCCCATTGCACGCAAGGGCACCGACAGAGGTCTTTCTACGCCGTCGATTTCAATTTTGAAGTCGTCTTCGCCCCGAGAAGGTGGTAACGTGCGTAGCTCTGTGAAAACTGTCTTCTTGAACTTTCGTAAGATTGGCAGTAACGGATTGTCTTCCGGAATGGACGCTAGCGGATCTTCGTCCGGAGCTTTTTGTCCATTGGCCGCGCTGTCGGTACTACTTGTACTTGCAGCCGCGGTAACTCGCGCGGAGGCCGGTGCCTCGCGGATATGTCCGTTGCCATCTATCCACTGGAGTACGTTGACATTGACTGCAAAAACTGATGTGAACTCCTTCTTTCGCATCGCTCGGAGAAATTTTTCAGCCTTGAGGTGGGTCTTGACGTCCTTGACCGAGGCGAGAGGTGATTGAAGGCGAGGCGAGTCGAGATTGCAGTCAAACGCACGTAAGTGGGCAGCATTGCAGGATGGTTGTTGCTCACGTTTTCGTGAAACCGGTCTTGCTTCGCATAGGCGACGAACGCCTTCAAACATGAAAGACATGCGAGGACGTTCATCAACCTTGTCAATCTGGAGTCCTTCAAGGCCGAGAATGAAAGGTAGTCCCACAATGGCATCTACGCGTAATGGCGCAACAATGAACGGTAGCTCACCGAAGGAACATTTGTTGTGATCGCAGTAGAGGTCCAGGGCTCCTAGCATCATTCGATTCGACTTGAAGGTTTCTCCGTCGTCTCCCCATTCTACTTCGATAGTAGAGCTGGGTTGATAGGTTGGGAACTTATGTTGCCTGACCCACTTGTCGTTGATCATCAGGGTATCGCACCCGGTGTCGACAAGAATACGGGCCATCTTGCCATTCAACTTCGCATGAACGACAAAGGCATTTTGAGCAATTACCGGTTCAGGTCCACAAGCAACACGGCGTGGAGCATAACGATCTTCATCCAAGGAACCTCCAATCGGTGCAACCCGAACAACGCCAGACGGCTGCATCGGTTTTGATGATTCCTTGACCTCCGATCGTGTATCTCCTCGTTGCGTAGCTTGTGATTGTGGACTCGAGGACTGAACTTCTTCGGTAAATGTAAAAGTGGACACAGTATTGATGGATACGGTTGTATTTGAATTAGAAAAGTTATTAAAAACAAAAGGATTATCTAATCTGACCGAACCATCCTGCGGCAAACGACCTGTGTCGTTATTGCTTGCCGGATCTAGTTTTTTGGATCGCGGCGTTTGGCATTGGGACATCTGGCAGACCAATGGTCGCCACTACCGCAGCAGTAGCACCAGATGCGGTCTGACTCGGCCTGCTGGTTGTTTTTGCGAAGTCCGGGAGATGAACTTGACCCGGATCCGCTGGCTCCAGCGTTGGCTCCACGCCCTTGGTAAGCATAGGGCTTACCATGGTTGTGGGTTTTGCCATTTGCCGCAGAGACGTTGGCTTTGGGACTCTTTCCACCACCGTTCTTCGCCGGGCCATTATTGGCAGCCGGCACGGAGGCGGGACCCTTGCCTTTTCCGGTTCCACCCGCGACAGGGACATAGACCCCGTCATTGTCGCATCCCCACGCTTGGAGGGTTTGGGTGGTAGCCGTTTGGATCTGGGTGAGGTTGGCGTCGGGATGCATTCCGAAAACAGCCTGCATCAGGCGACTCCAAAATTCCCCTCCCCGTTCCAGTCCGTCACGAAAGTAGCGTCGCATCTGATCTTCGTCAATGGGGCTACGGGCGGTGCTGGTGGTTCTCAATTCGCCAGTGATCCTGTTGAAGGCGGAGATATAGGCCGAGTAATTTCGGCACGTGAGCTGACGGAGCCTGGCCAAAATGGCGTCCCGCGGGTTTCGTGGCTCGAAGCGCTCCCTGAGCTTCGCTTCAAACTCCTCCCGGTTTGCGGGTCTCTCGGCCAGGGTCATGGAGGAAAACCAGTCCTTGGCTGTTCCCTCAAGGGCGCGTTCCATGTAATCCACGAACGATCGCCCCGCGCGCTGGTCCTCGTTGGCGGGAGAATGGTCAAGGAAAACATAATGCTTATCCAAGAAGTCACGGATCTTCTTGTGTGACGCAACGTCACTACCCTCTCCCGAGAACATGGCATTTTCAGCTTTGCGCTGGAGTGACTTGTTTTGCATTGAATCAAACAAGTTTCCTTGTTGGCCATTGCCATCGCGAGCGGCCACGTCAGCTTTGAGCGAAGCAATCTCCTCCGTCAAGGATGTGAGAATTGCCGTAAGCTGTTGCTTGTCCGCGACGTCAGCGATGGCTCCTCCAAGAGCGGACGCCGCGGGGGTGGCATTACCCGAGAGGGAAACACCAGTCATCCCCGTAGGTCCCTCAGAGGGCCTAACCACGTCTCTCGGGGGCTCTTCGTCGACCATCATGGGTACGACGCCTCCCGCATGGTTGTCTGTGCTGGTCGAACCAGTCTCCTGAGCATCTCTTTCTCCAGCAATGGAGGATGTCTCAGAATGCTGGCCGATCTCTCCAGCCTCAGTTTGGTCTTCACCCAGGAGAGGAGGTCCGCTCTCTATAGTACTAGAGACGGGGCCCTCTTCACTCGGCTTGCCTTTGCTTTTGGTCTTGCGCGCCACAGCCTGCTTTTGTCCAGAACCCATGTTGAACGGAACAAAGAGTAGAAAGAAGTAAAAGAAGCGAAAGAGGTAGAAGCGAAAGGTCGAGTCGAAAGGGTAAACGGACGGTTTGAGGCTAGTAGGATTGCTGATGGGGTGGTGCTACCATGTAGCGTTTTCGGGTAAAAAGTGGTATGGACGGTAATGCACCTTCCCAGGGTGCGTGAGTCGGGTTGTGTATTGCTTTAGCGCAGAGTAAAGAGAAAGCGTAAAGAGTCTGAAAATGTACAGTGCAGGATGGGATATACAAAAAGAAAAACAAAACAACACGTGTGATGTGGCACGGCACTGCGCTGTTTGCGCAGTGGTGCGGACAATGCGCAGCGAACCACGAGCCCGCTGCACCGACGGATGATCATGACAATGATGAAGAAGATGATGATGAGAAGTCCAGTGCACCGCTTCCCTTGGAGAAGGCGATGGACGATGTTGTTCCCAGAATGGTTTCTCATCTGAAAGATCTTTTTTCTACCCTTCTATCCTTCTGGTTTGACGTAAAAGGACAAACTGGAAAGTTGTCGTATTGGTCCAATGTGCCCCACTACAACCTTGTGGTAAGGCCTCCCCCTCCACCCAGCCCAAATTCTCCTCTTCCATCCCCATCAAGTCCTCCAGTTCAATCCCCTCCCTCCTCTTCATCGTTACCAACACCAGGGTCCAGTCCAGCAAGAAATGCAAACAAGGAAAATCCCGACAAGATCATAGTTACCCTTCGAGAAAGCTTGGTCGCAATCCCTCTGAAGCGTCAGACGTATGTTAATCTTGGAAAGCACGTCAATATTGTCGATTATCAATCTGTGCCGAAGCCATCGTCTAAATCCCCTCTTGGCGACATCACCAATGGGCCAGCGAAGCCATCAGCCAAAGCCCAGAAGACGCGGGATTTGTTAAACACGAATTCGTTGACAGGAGATCGTGCAGGCTGCGGATGCCTAACAGATGATTGCAAGTGCCCCAGCATGTTTCAGTGGATTGCCAAGCAATCGCTGACCAACTTTTGGAAGAACATTGACAAGGTTCCAGCGCGTGATGTTGAAGGTGCGTAAAGACAGGGTACTCGCCTGCCCCTCAGGCGCTGGTTGCGCCGCTACACCATGAACAGTTACTCACTTTCTTACAAACATTGTCTAGATTGAGATATCTCAGCCTCTCACATCGATGCGTTCTGCGTTTGACGTTTGGGGTCCATTTCCATACCCCATGACAATCTCATGCTGTCGGTTTTTAGGGCGTAGTTTGCACCTATTACACAGTTTGGCGCGGTGAACATCCTCCCACTTATATTTTAGCATATGTTCGATCATTTCATTCACTTCTTAGCACTCTTTTTTTACATTAGAATTTACATCAGTATAGCACCCATCAGTTGTCGCGGAAATCGTTCGGACCGTCGGACATTGCTTACGTAAATTTTTGGCGGGAAAATCTCGGGTTGCGCTGAGTACAAATTCGATGCATCTGACAGCATTCCCAGTCAGAATTGTGGGTTCAATCTTCTCCCTCTTATTCATCCGGGGGGGCGAACCTCTCCCGTTTTTATAGTACAGGAAATCCCCCCATAGGGGAAAACACTATGGAGAAACACAGAAGGGCAATTTACTATACTAGGCTAAATATCGAAGGCGATCGAATGTCCTCCCCAGTTGTGGCTGGAGTGCGGCGGTGACTCAAGGTCATCTGGCCTCAATCCGTGTCCTTGGCTCCAGCTTCCTGACACCAGCGCGTCGTGTAAAAATTAGCGCTGTCGTGGGTGCTCTGGCAAAAGTTATCGGAGTTGGCCTTGACTTGACTTGGCACTGGCAACTATGGAATTTAGCGCACCACCAGTGGGTCCCAAAGAAGTTGAAAGACGGACGCACCCATGGCTGCCCCCTCCCATCTCGATGATCTCGGCGTCTCCTACGTCCTGAATCCATGTCCCAGATTCCCCAGAGGTTCCGTTTTTGACTGATTCACATTGCTCACATCCACTGTGAGTCTGTGACCCACGGCCTTCAGGCCTCTCCACTGCCAGCGCATCCGAATCCCGTCGTGGGTGCCCACAGTCCAGCTTTCAACACGTTCATACATAACTGTAACATAAGAGCTCTTGGAAGGTCAAATTCTCCCGTCCAGTCTGCTGCCCATCTGAGCCTGCATTCCATCGTAGAGTCCACAACGTCAAAAATCTTGCTCCGGTTTTGTGTCACTGACCACCGAGATTCCTATACAACGTTATTTCAGCTCCGGAATCCGGATCTTCGATCAACCTCATCAAAAAGAATTTTTATAAATACAGAAACGTCCAAAATACATCCCCGGAGTCTTTCAACCTCAGTTCTCATAACAAATGTCTAAACAAAAGGACGAGCAAGAACTGCACGTCGTTTCTGTCCACAAAAACCATGCCAACTTCGCTCCGTCCCCAAATTCATCTCCGCTTTCACCAGGAAAGTCAATACCCTCAGATGCCATTACCCATTCGCCAAAACACCATGTTCAACCACCCCGCACACCCACCCGGAATCCCTTCGCATGGCTCTTTGCCACTTGGGTCACCCCACTCATGCAACTCGGCTACTCCAGGGTTCTTCAGCCAGAGGATATGATTCAAGCGCTGCCCAAAGAACAATCAAGAGGACTCCTTACCACCTTTGACCCCTATTGGCAACAACTCGAGCAGCATCAAAAGGACCCGAAAAATGTTCCATTGCCCAACCCCTCAACGTACCTTCGAAAATTGATTCTTTGGAAATGGTAGGTTCCTATTCACAATGGCTGTTGACAATATTGGATGAGGGGGGAAGAACCTCAAGTACAGTTGGCTGGCTACGTATTCGGAATGCTATCGCGGTTGCTGCTTTGTTAGTCGAGTGAATTCACGGGCTGAAAGCGACATGCCACTGCGCAATGTCAAATAGATTTGCATTATGCTACTTATCAGAAACAGACATTAACTTGATATTTTTGTCCTTTCCTTCCAATCAGGTTGTTTTCCGTGACATTTTCAATCATCGAGCTGGCCTTGCAACTCACCGTCCCACTGTTCATCCAGCAGCTATTGATCTTTGTCAAACCTGAATCAGATCCCACCCGCGCCGACGACCTCTGGATTGACTCTGGTATCGCCATCGCCTTCATCATAGTCATCTTACATGCATCGGCAACCCTGAGTCGCTACACGTACGAGCAAACCAACCGATGGCTCATGCACCGCTTCCGATCAGCTGCCATGTCCTTGATTTACATCAAATCGCTCAAACTGTCAGGGAAAGCGAGCCGCGAGTTCTCTCAGGGCAAAATCATCAATATGGTCAATGTCGATGTCGAAATCATGAGTCAGTCCTTCATGATCCTTAACTGGCTTGTGTCTGGTCCCCTGCTGCTCATCATTGGAGCCGCATTGTTGGTCAATCTGATGGGCAAGGCCGTATGGGCCGGCATTGGCACCATGATTGTCTTGCTCATTATCCAGTCTCCGCTCATGCGCCTTGCAAAGAAAAACCAGGTGGCAGCCATGAAACATGGTGATGGCCGTCTCCAGCATATCCGGGAACTTCTCTACGCCATCAAGATTGTCAAATTGCGTGCCTGGGAACCCATATTTTCGGACCGAATCACCGCCGTCAGAAATAGCCAGATTCATGCTGTCCGTCGTCTGTATTACGCGTTTACCTTTATTCTCTCCATCGGACACACTGTTCCCATCATCTTGCCCATCATCACTTTTGTCGTATTCACCCTGACCGGTGGTCTTCCAAATGTCGTCAACATCTTTCCGGCGCTTCTGCTCTTCAGTACGTTGTTTATACCCATGATCAATCTTCCCCAGGCCGTGACCCACGGAATCAATACGTACGTCTGCTGGTGTCGGATCAGAGGTTTTCTGCAAGCCTCGGAAAGTACACCGGTTGCAATTGGACAAGTTTCCGAAGGGGAGGATGACGACGCCGCTATTGAAATTGAGGGCGCGTTCAAATGGGAGCAGGTGAAAGAAGACAAAAAGACCGTGGGCAAAAAGGAACAAAAGAAACTTGATGCTACCGCTGCGGCCCAGGAAAAGGCCAAAGAACTTGAAACGAGCAAGGACAAGGATATGGCTGGCCCAGTTATTCAACAAAGTCCTGATGGGAGTGTCGACACCATTGTCGTAGATGACACTACCAATACCACTACGGACGACACTAAGACAAAGGACGAAGTTGATCTGCCACCTTTCCTCACTGACCTCAATCTCCGCATCAAGAAAGGCAGCCTCACAGCCATTGTTGGACCTGTAGGATGTGGCAAATCCTCGCTTCTATCGGCTCTTATTGGTGAAATGACTGCTCTTCCATCTTCCCGCGTGTCCCTCCATGGTTCAGTTGCATACTGCACACAGCAACCCTGGATCCAAACCGACACTGTTCGCTCCAACATTCTCTTTGGACAGCCCAATGATGAGGCTCGTATCCGCCAGGCGGTGCGCGTGACGGGGCTGGATATCGATTTGGAAGAGTTACCCGGGGGACTGGATACCGAGATTGGAGAGAAGGGCGTGAATGTGTCAGGAGGACAAAAGGCCCGAATTGCTCTGGCGAGAGCCGTCTATGACGCGGCTGATATTTACTTGCTGGATGACCCCATCAGCGCTCTGGACGCTCATGTTGGCGCGCATGTTTTCCAGGAATGCATTCTTGGTGCATTGAAAGGCCGGACTCGAGTTTTGGTTACCCACCATTTGCATCTGTTGCGCGACGTGGACTGGATCGTGGTGATGGGTGGTGGGCAGGTGCTCGAGCAAGGCCGTTTTGACGATTTGATGGCTGCGGGAGGCGGATTTGTCGAATTGATGAAGCACCACAAGATGGATGACAAAAAGGATCCTGCTGACGAGGCCACTACGGACGAGACCATAGATGCCACCAAAACAGAAAAGAAACCCGTCGTTGAAGACAACGCTTCAAAGGCTGGAAAAGGAGGTCTGATTGTAGCCGAAGAACGACCGATGGGCGCTGTTCAAATCAAAACGTTGAAAACCTACGTGCGTAATGCTGGAGGATACCCTTGGCTAGCCACTGTTATTTTGGTCTGTTCATTTTATCAAGCGGCACAAATTATGAACAACTACTGCTTGACGTGGTGGGCCACCGACGCCTTTGGATGGACAAACCGAAAATATATGCTTGTTTACGGTCTGTTGGGCCTGACAGCCGTGATATTTGCCTTCTTGGTTCCAGGGGTAATTGTTTTGGGAGCTTATGCGGCTGCCAAAAAGATACATCGTCAAGCTCTAGCCTCCCTCCTTCGCGCTCCCATGAGTTTCTTTGATTCACAACCCATTGGACGGATATTGAATCGTTTTTCCAAGGATGTTGACGCGGTAGACCGACGTATCTGGGCTGATATGATGATGCTCACTGTTTCCATCGTTCAGATCATCGGCACCTTCATTCTGCTATCTGTCGCTTCGCCCTACATGATTCTATTCTTTATTCCTATGCTTGTTATCTATGGCTACATTCTCCGGTTTTACCGCGCATCATACCGCGAACTGAAACGCATCGACTCTATCCAGCGCTCACCTCTCTATGCTCACATCTCTGAAACTCTTGCTGGCATTGCTACCGTCCGTGCATTCCGGGCCGAAACTCGGTTTCGCGAAAAATGTTTTACGCTGGTGGACCGCAGTGGTGAACCATACCTTCTCCAAAATCTCGCTCAGATCTGGGTCATGTCTCGAATGGAGCTCATGTCGAGTTCGCTCGTTTTTGGTCTGGCCATCCTGGGTGCTACGCATGTCATCAATGGCCCACTTGTTGGTCTAGCCTTCTCATATGCAGTGCCTTTGACAACATATATCGAAATGGCACTCGGATCCTTTGCCCTTCTTGAGGCCAACATGAACGCGATGGAACGATTGGACGAATACGCCTCCCAAATACCCCGCGAAGCACCGGCCACGCTCCCGACCGACCCTGATCCCACCAACTGGCCACCCAATGGATCCCTTACACTCTCCGACATTTCCCTTTCCTACCCAACCCGCCCCCTTGTCCCCGTGCTCAAAAACCTGTCATTGACCATCTTCCCGGGTGAAAAGGTTGGGATTGTTGGTCGAACGGGATCCGGAAAATCAACCCTCTTGACCGCTCTTTTCCGGCTTCTGGAACTCGACTCCGGGTCTATTACCATTGATGGAATCGATATCGCCAAAGTGGGACTCTCCACCCTGCGTTCCAGTCTTCAAATCATTCCGCAGGACCCGGTTTTGTTTACTGGCACTATCCGATCAAATCTGACCATGGGCACCACCGACCTTTCTGATACCCAACTCTGGGACGTTCTCGAGTTACTCAATCTTAAACCCTACATTGTCGCCCTCCCCCAAAAACTCGACTCTCCCGTCACCGAAAACGGTGAAAATCTTTCCGTGGGTCAGCGCCAACTTCTATGCCTGGCTCGGGCAGTCCTCGTCAAACCCAAGATCCTAGTCATGGACGAAGCAACCGCCAGTGTCGACTCGGAGGCCGATTCGGTCATTCAGCGTTCGATTCAAACTGAGTTCAGCGGGACGACCGTGCTCAGTATCGCGCATCGGATCAACACCATCATTGAGTTTGACCGGGTTGTGGTGTTGGACAAGGGACGCGTTGTAGAGTCTGGCTCGCCGGTCGAGCTGTTGGCTATTGAAGGAGGCTGGTTTAGAGATTTGGCAGAAGCTACGGGGGCAGCAAACTTTGCTTTCTTAAAGGAGGTTGCCGGTCGTCGCCCTTAGAGCAGAAATTTAGATATACTATATATAATACGTCGTTATGCTGATGCCTTGTTTTTACCTAAATACAATTGGATGTGATTTCTTTGAATTTATGCCAACAACATTTGTGGAGAAAAGAAGGTACAGCCTAAAAGGGCATTCGAAGAAAAAATGTGTATGGGTCAAAGAATAAAACGTTCAATATGAAGGGGGTAAGACTGCTGAACTTCGGAGCATCTCTAAATTCGAAGAGAATTGGGCATAACACGCAATGTAAAGAATGGGCCGCCTTATGCTGATGCGTTTCTTTTAACTAGATACAATGGATATGTTTCTGTGGATTCGTGAGAAATACTCGTGATTAATATGAAAAGGAACGTGTGAATTTGCAAGTGTAAGCGGTCCTGTCTTTAACTCGAGGTTCCCAGGCTAATGGCATTAATCACGTCGGTCCAACTCACGACCCCGATGGGACGATTTTCCTGATCCATAATCCATAAACGGTGAATGCCATGCTCCAGGCCAATCCTCAGAACTTGCATAAGTGACGTTTCGGGACTGCACCGAAGTTCTTTTGACTCTGAGGCGCTAACATGATCCCCACCGTCAATAGACAGCAGAAATTCGCCAACGCTGAGATTTGACAACGAGCGTAGCTGTTCGAGAACGTGTGCCGCCGGCTGGTCGGATCGGCGTCCAAGTAGAAAAGACCGCATATCCGAAATACTCAGTGTGCCCACCATCATTCCCTCCATAAGTGCATTGACTACAGGGACCGCAGCCAGAACTTGACTCGCCATCTGGGCTAGAACTTGCACAGCGGAATCCTTGATATCCACCGTCATCACCCGCTTTCGCGCCGAGTCACTTAAACAAAGTTGTTCCACCGTCTGATTGACTACACTCTGCAACATCTGATCGCCCTCCAGATGCCGGTAAATAAATCGAATCAGGTCGGTTTGCGTTAAAACATGAAACTTGTTTTCTTTTGAGTGTACGCGTTGGTCTAATTCGGCATTGGTGGGACCAAACGCTCCGAGGGCCGCATCTGCCATATCAGGAATAGTGGGGACAAGAATGCGATGGACTCCCCGTCCAAAAGGCTCGAGCGCGCGGCGGAGCGGAATATCAGGACGGGCAACGTACAGTGAACGAGACTCGATAGTCGCGCCTAGTAGCGGCCGCAGGGTTGTTTTGGCCGGGTCCCAAAGATTGTTTACATCGGACTTTGAACCCAAGTATCCGTGGGTATTCAGATACTCGACAATATCCAAAATCTACAGTAATTTCCATCATCAGCTCTATAATTCAAATCAAATCGGCAGCGGGTGTCACTTACGCTAACAAATCCCAGGTATTGCTTATCACCCGCATATGCCTCACTCATTCCAGCGCCCAGCCAGTGTCCCTTCTTTCCATACACTGCAACGGCTATAAAACAAAACAGAAAGATCATAAATCAGCCCTTGACCAAAAATCCGCGCGACAATGCATTCTTACCCAAGATGCGATACTGGGTCAAGATCGCCAAGGCTTCAGGTATTTTGGCATCGACGGACAGATCTATCAACTGGGGTGGGCGGTGAGAGCGGTTCTGCGCTGCGATGTCAGCAAAGACATCGTTAATCGTGTATTTGTCGAGGAGCGTTGACATCTTCCAGCGGTTTGATAATTGCCAAAGATGAATTAACGAAGAAAATATCGTTTAGCCAAGGGAAGTACCGCGAGGCCCTGCTTTTATATTCCAGGTCTTGAAGTGATGACAGTACACGAGTCAAGCTGAGTGTCAACAGTCAAGCATGGTCATGTTAATTAGTTGCACAGCCATTGTGGACAAAATCCTATCGCTTCTTGTATATACCAATTCCTGTATATCGCATCACCATGCTCTTCACAAAAGTAATTAGAGGGGTTGTTAGAAGCATGATCAGTTAATACTGGGGCATGGAAACTGACTAACTGAAGGCTTCCTCCTTTCAGTTTCCGTACCCCAGATAGAAAAACGATGTATCCCATTGAAACTCTAATTGGAAAAAAAGCTTCACTTTTATCTGCGTACTGTACCAAAATCTGCAAGCTACTGGCATTTTCCCGCATACAGTTTCGATTTTACATTTGTCCTATTTACCGAAAAGACTTAACAAAACAGCTCTAAAAGTAACTATACCAAGAACAGGGCGGAAATAAATGGGAGACAGAAATAGTAGTGAGAGCCTACGTGCGTATAGAGGAGGGAGACTATATGTATGCCTGCAGAAAAACATATGCTCTAGGTCTCAGGGAAAACGGCGTGGTCGTGGTAAATGCATTTTCCCAGGAGTCATGAGTGAGCGACCGGCAGGGACTAGTGAAAGCAAGTATTCCGCAAACCTGCAAGGTAAAAGTTTTGTAAGTTATTCCGCCAAGTATTTTCAAGGAAAAGGTCAACTTACTTTGCTCGTGGACCGGCATTTCGTGCTTTTTGAATGTATTGAGCTCCTCGCGAATCACGACCTTCATCTGCGGAGTAAGCTTTCGGAATGTAGCATTCCCGTCAGGCTTGCGGTTATATTCTGACTTTCGGAATGTTGGCAGCACTTCCACTGTTTCAGCAAACATGAGAATGCGACGCTCTGCCAATTCATCAATCTCGGGTCGCTCTCGCAATCGCGAATCGAGCGCGTCCGCCACTTGTGATTTTCGAAGCCGTTCTTGCGCAGCAGCCAACGACGGATCGATCCCTCCGCCTCGCAAAATGTTCATGTCTTCCAACGCTTCTTTTTCTGGTCGCTTCTTCAGAATGGAACGCAGACTTTCTTGGCGCTCTTCAAAACCCAGCGTTTTCTGCAGATCAAGCTGCCCCACTGGGGTTATCCCTGTACTAACTGGTAACGCGAGTTCCTCATCCGCGATGCTATCGTTAGAGTCCACGCGTAAAATGTTGCGAAGCTTTAGGTCCACACGATTGGGACGATGTTGAATGCGGCGGTTGAGTTGATCCTTGGTCTTATCTGCTTCTAGCGCGGCTTTTTGCTGGATAATCACATTAGAGACGGAGGGATTGAGTTCGTCTTCACGAAGAATGTGGCGCTGAACAAGTTCATCGGGGCCTTGTCGGCGACTCAGTTTTTTACCCAAATCTAACATAAAGATCAGCAATTTGATGGAGCATGTCGAGTAGCATATGGACGACAAAAATAGGAGCTTACCGGAAACCATCCGCGTGAATCCGCCATTTGGCGAATCCGGTGCAGAGGGGGATGTCGCTGGGGCTACCTCCATTCTTCTTCTCGTGGTTTTGGGGGAAAATCGACGAACGGAACCTTGGAAAAATTCGTGTATCTTGTTGGGTCTCCGGCCTTGTGATGGAATCTGAGTCGGTAGAGCCAATGCTACTGCAAAAGTACTGTTAAAATCGTTGGCGGATCGAGAAGGTCAGTTTCGCAAAATTTTGATTTCTCGTCAAGAAAGTAGGATAAGAAATCTGTGGACTGGTATTTAAGACGCGGGAAAAATTGGGGACTAGGCATGAGAGGCACACCGCAATTTTGCAATACAAAGCCTATGCTCCACCCCTGTAAATAGTTTGGCATTCCAACTGTATGAGAGAAAACCCCCTATTTGCGGAATCTATAATTAGCCAGCGTAGTAGTTGGGCACGGGATCTTCTGATGTGGCTCTGGAGCAGCTCTGGAGTAAGAGAAAAGTCGCTAAATTTAGGGGAAAGCCGCCGACGAGCTCGATGATTATTCAGCTTCTGTTGTCCGTAACAAACTCCGCATTTTTAAACGCCTTCTACGCAATTGGTGAGCCAAATTATGTTCGCATGACTACACATCAGGCCTGGTCCCTCGGATAGCATCCGTGCTATGCGTTTTGGCCATAATTTCCTCCGGCATTTCCATTGCTCGCAACGCTTACCTACCTTTCGAAAATGCAGAACGCACAGTGCGCCAATTCCAATTATTGATGCTATCTATAAACATGGATTACATGGAAAACTTATAAACTCTTGCCTGCATTTTTTTCGCCGAAATCATCAACTCTTGCTATCATAGGCTCAGTTCATGCCTTTTTCATAAAATCTACTTCATTCTCTAATTATAATTGACCCACCGATTTTTTGTCGTCCGGTATAGCACATTGCAGCAAAAATCTGCTTTCGATTCATAAATAGTTGTAAATCAACGGAAAACTACCCAAAAACATGACTTCGTTGACTAAAAATGTCACATTTTTTAACTTTTCTAATCACCGCAAAGTCATATCGGCATTCCGCATTTTCTTCCATTTTGTTTTCTGACTTGTCAAATCAGAAAGTTGGGAAAGATGAACCTCTTTCAGACTGTTTATTCCTCGGTTGCAGATTCTGCAGAGAGGTGGATCTTGCGAAAAGTCGTCCAGTGTTGGAGACGGCATTGAGGGCAAAAGCGTATTCGGTTCGGAATAGACTGTCCACATGAGGGCCCTTCAAACAATCTCTGAGCCGATATTCCAACTTGACGCAGATTGGTGCTTATGTATAACGTTGGGACGGTATTCCATACATGGATATCTCTTTCAACTGACGCTATCTCTGCATCTCACTTTGTTCGTACAATTTGTTTGATTGCATTGACCGGGATTTTACAGTCAGGATAGATCAAGGCATATTATGTATGGCCCGGCGGTGAAAGCGCAGAATTTGTATTACAGCGCCAAGTATGATGAAGCATCACAAGTAACTTTACAACTCAGGAGCTGCAATGAACGTACAAATCCAACATGTTTGAAATATGGTTGTTTGTACTGTTTGTAAGATAAAATTTTCCGAATACAAACAGCTTAATCTTGATCTCAAGCTATTGACGATAGAAATGACGCGCGAAGACAGAGCAAATATAAAAAAAAATGCAAATAGACAAATGTATATACTAGACTACATTCTTGTTGAGCATTACCCGTTTGAGATTTCGCAGTCTCCGGAACAAAGCATCCATTCGTAGAAAGGCGTCCACGATGAATAATGCATTCCCAGGCCGTAGTGACTTTGGGACAGTAAGATGACCTACCTCTACGACTAAAAACATTTGGGGGAAGAAGAACACTTCGTATACAGTTCCCTCCTCACCTGCGAGGTGCACGGCTACATTGGTTGGTGTGCCTTTGGATGGATTTAGCTGCTGGTCGGCTTGGTGATACGTGATGCAGGACAAGATTGCCCGAGCAATATCCTTCATTTTTTCCTTCGCACCTGCCCATGGCGATTTAATTTCCCAAGACGACACTGCCTGCTCCGATTTGGACGCCTTTTCAGAGATTTTGAAATGAATGTTTGCGTTGGCGGTTTTTGAGATAACCCCCCTTGCATGCCAATGCGTTTTCTCGAAATAAGAGAGCCGCGCTCGCTGCTTCACAAATTTGCTCCAGGGATTGCTGGGTGGAGCCGTGCGCAGTGGAGTTCACAATACTTTGGAACTCGGGAGGAGAGATAGCCTCAATCTGATGGCTCGCCGCTTGACGTTGTTTGATTTCCTCAATCAAGCTGTTTTTCTCCATCTTCAACTGCGCTGGCTATTTCTGAGTCTCCAATTTGAGGGGAGTACCTTCGATAGCAGCACTCTGTTGTGCTACTTCGGCGATAAGGAGGTGCGTAAATAGCGGAGGGAGGATTGTTGCGAAGCAGCAAGCGAGCCTAGCTCATTCAGAAAAGCTATGTTCTCGTTTTGGTACTGTAAATCGGCTTCAATGTTGAAGGGTTCCGCATATTTTTGCCACACTGAGCCAGACTGTGCCAAGGCAAGGTACTCCTTCGATTTCTTGTCCAGGTCCACAAAGGATTTGTAAGTGCGCTCCAAGAGAGCGCGGTGACCAATTAAATCTGGTCGGGTGGGAACGGACATGTACTTCGGATACTAAACGGCCGGGTCAAGAACCGAGCTGAACCGCGAAAGTGATTGGGGGCCATTGACATTCAACTCCGATGATGTCGAGGAAGTCTCGATTGAAATGGATTTAGAGACATTATCAGAATGATAGTAAAGAAATTTTTCTGACTTGCGGGAGATTACCTGTTCCCTTGCAGATTGCCTGCACGTCCTGTTCTTCCTCTGTTTGAGTACATTCCCTCAGATCGGGTTGGGGAACTGGCAAAGCCGTGGTTGGTGGGTATATATCGCGTGTGCATTTATGTAACGGGGGATGGGATCTCTAAGGGGAATCTCCAGATGGAGATTGGGGGGAGAAGTGGAATTTCTCTGACCGTGAGAAGACAGGTGTCAGAACTGTCGGGGCGAACCCCATTTACCCTTTTCAAGCTTAACGACTGCCGTCACAGCGAATTTGTGAAATTTCTCACAATCGCCTCAATCTTTCATAGTAGGAATCAGAACAGGAATATGCAGACTTCTCTTACAACGCCGGCAAAGCGGCCGACCGCAGCAAAGGCGAAAAGTGCTTCGGTGTCGCCAGGTTCATCGCCATCGTCGTCGGCATCGCGGGTCCGAGGGCCACCGTCGGAGCGAAGTGCTGCTCGGAGAGCACAGCGGGAAGCGGCCGAGAAAGCAGCAGATCCTCTAAAATGGTTTTGGGATTATTGGACACTTTTGTCGCTTTGGATTGCGCTCTTTGTCAGAATCTCCTGGCTGAAATTTAATCATGTAGGGACTCTCCAAAGCGCTGCGCAGTAGAATCTCCATCATTGATTGCTGATTGTTGTTGTAGTGGCTCACACTCAAGTCCGGCTCGGAAACCAAGCCAAGATCCAATTACAAGAACAAGATGGTTATAATAGGAGATGATTTTGCTTTTGGTTTTGGGGACTCTATATCCGGGGGCATCGTTCCAGGTAAGGGGTGTGGTTGATCCTTAAGGTCCGGTTGATTCACCTCTACGAAATCAGGGCTCGCTGGACACCTGAAACGGGCATTGCAGAGTGATCGGTACAAGTTGCGCCAGTCCTGGACATTGTACAATCGGGGCGTACATGGCAGCACGACCGCAGAATGGTATGTGTGATTTGGAGCTCAATCACTTGGAGACGACTAACGTTGTATACTAGGCTTCCAAAGAAATTTCAGGTAATCCAGATTGGGGAAGGTCCGCCTGCACTAGAATACTCATAAAGTCCAAGGATGACAGAAGCTCACGCACTTCTCATTTCGAAACAACGTTCAATGACTCTGTATGTACGGATGCCTCTGTCGTCTTGATCCTTCTTGGGTTCAATGATTTCCGCGCGAATCCGACCATAACCGCCGAGGATACTGTGCAAAATATTGCCAACATTACACGCACTCTGCGAGATCTCGGAAAAGACGTATGGGTGTGCACAATAGCAAACCAGAGTGATCAAACCCGCAGCAATGAGATATTGGAGGAAAACTTGCGCAGAAATGAAGTCTTGATGAACTGGCTCAATGAGTATGTCTCACCACGTTTGACAATGCTCCGAAAGTTTGTTAACGCAAGATCTTTTACTAGCAACAAGTATGGCGTGAAGGCTGGCCCACGACTAGACACGATGGAGTTTGACTATTCGCACAAGTCCTTCTGGCACAGTGATGGTGAACATCTCTCCGGAAAGGTGCGGTCCGATGATGTTTGATAGCAGCTCTTGATCTGACATTTTGCTTTCATTAAAAGGGATACCGGAAGCTCGCCAAGGACTTTGCGGATCTCATTGCGACTAGCCTTGTAAAGCGAGAATTCGGCAAGTTTAGGACAGACTTGGGGCTTTGAGTCAATGCATACTCTGGTGCATACTCAACTGTACATATGTATTTAATTGGCATGGCGTTTCAAGATATAGCTTTTCGAGTGATGCAAATTGCAGTCAGATCTCACTGCCCCTTTCATTGTCCCCAGCATTTATTTTGTTATTACGTCGACACTGGAGCAAAAATGCCAGGGTTGTATCATGAAAGGCCGGCAATGAGGATTTATTTGCAATCTTGAGGGCACGAAATATGTCGAGAAGCAAATGCAATTCAACGATCGATCTTTCACAAATGGGTTATCGTAAGGTAGCTCTCTATAGTTTGCGATTATTTGGACCAAATTCTGGAGGGTGTTTGGAATGAAGCAGTGGATGGAGGTCAACATTAAAAATTGCACAGTAAAGTGGTGCCAAAAATATGCTATTGACATCACAAAAGATCCCCAGTATGCTCTAAAGGAAGGCGATTCGTGTACTTGCAACGTAAGGATCAAGCAAACTTTTTGGTCCGGTTCTTGCTCGGCGACTTTTTGCTTCGAAGGTGCTGGACGCCGTCCTGTAAAACGTAATGAGTTGGAGTGCAGGGAAAGGGTATAATCACTTTTTAATCTTACCACAACTTGTCGGCTGTTCCAATAAGCGACCATTTGCAGGGCCAATACAGCGTTCAAAGCCGTTGCAATGATATTGGATGACAAAATGATGGGATCATCGACTTCCTGCAAAGTGGTAAAGACTCGCGCCGCAGCACCGGCTCCTTGCAAGAAAACCGTAATAGCAGACAACTGCCCTGTTGATTTGGCAGAAAAGTTGTTGAAGATTTGAGGCAGCTTGCTCCCAACGCCAATCAGGACGGTGCTCCACTGCAAGGATTTGAGCAAGTCGGGGGTAACAGTGACGGGATCCAGTAAAGCTATAGAGGCCACGGTGTAAATTCCGAGGAAAGCAACGAGGCTAAAGAATCTCTTGCTATATCCCAGGATCAAAACCAAAACAAATACATTTTGGATCGTGATGAAAGCCACTAGTCATGGGATTAGCCAAAGAAACACACCCAATACTACGAGCAAGCAGACTCACTTTCACCATAAGTCAAAAAAGGATTTTGCCCTCGAATATTGTACACGAGCGAAATCGTATAGGCAATCGTCTCAAGAAAGTAACTCGCAAAACTGATTCCAACAGCACTCTTGGCACGCATGATCTTGATGATTTGGGGGACCTTGAGAATCATTCCGCCGGCCGTGATGCCCAGACTCAGGACTTTTGAGATGAGGAGTTTGAAGCATTGTTGGTGGGCAAAGTCCAGTTTGCGGATATCGTGGGCACACTGGGCTCCTACCAATGGACTCAGGAACGACTTTTCGACAAAGACGAGCGCATCGTTCAGTGACATGATGTTGACTTTCCGAGCTGCGGTGCCCTATATACTCTCTGCTGCTGCTGCTGCACCTGCTGCCGGGGGGTAGATGTACTAGTAATGCGGTTGATGAGGATGAGTTTTACGCCAAGATGGTGGTCCTCAAGAAACGATTTACTGATGACATTTTGCGCAGTAGTTTCATTTCTGTTGTCAAGGTCGCGAATCGTAAACTTTGGTGGGCTCGAAATTCAACATTTCCAAAGTCTGTTGACAAAATGGCCGAAGTAAAAGGAACCAAGCGAAAGCCAGAAGAAGAAGAAGAAGAAGAACAGGCCGAAGAAACAAATGATGTTGAGCAGGAGGCCAGCGAAGACGACGAGGACGACGAGTCTAGCGAGCAGGTTTGGAAAAAAGCCCACTATCTCAACTCCCAACGTCAAGAAATAAACAAACCAATTGTAGGATACGGTAGACGTTGACTTTGAGTTCTTTGATCCCAAACCGATCGACTTTCACGGTCTCAAGTCTCTCCTTCGCCAAACTTTCACCGATGAGGCAGAAGAAATTAGTCTTTCCGAATTGGCTGATCTCATTATTGCCCAGCCCGCCGTCGGATCAACCGTAAAATGCGATGACGGTCAAGACCCATACGCACTTGTGACAGTAGTCAACCTGGAGGAGCATAAAGACAAGAAATGTGTCAAAGGGATCAAGGATTATCTTACGTCAAAAACAAGAAAGGGTGGGCAAGCACAAGCTGCATCATCAGGGGCCGAACAGATCGTTGGCGCGTTGAACAAAACAACCGGTCTGATATTGAATGAACGGCTCATCAACATGCCACCGCAAATCGTCCCACCTCTGTTCAAGATGCTCTTGGAGGAGATGGAATGGGCCATTGAAGATGTATGTAATGAGCTCTACCCCGTCGCGCCTTCGCTTACTGACCAGTTATCTTAGGGTGAGCCATTCAAGTTTGACCAGTATATCTACATTTCCAAAATATATCGCGAAATTGACTCAACGTTGGTGGAGGAGGATGGCGTTGTGGTAGATACGGCGCAGAAAGGAAAGTCCAAAAAAGCTAAATTGGTAAGTCGTCTGTGCAATCTTATTATAAAGAGAGCTCTCGTAGATTGAATGCTTTCCCGCAGGCACCTTCTTCCCCAGAAATCTTTTACTTTCAACCTGAAGATGAACTGCTCCAGCAGGTACCTGACCAACTTTTCAAACTTTCAGGAGCGAGCTGACATCTTTGACATTCATATAGCACGCGACTTTTTCTTTCGACTATAAATTCACAAAGGAAACCCAGTCATCCGACTCACGTCGTGCGTTCCAGGACGTCGGTGTGGACCCGCTTCGCAGAGTACTCTTGATTCCACACAGCAGTTTGAAGGACGTTCTGGCGACTTTTGAGAAGGCGCTGAGCGCGTAGTTGGGACCAAGTTGTCTAAGTAAAGTAGCATTGGGATAGACACATTGACATAATTTAATACACGCCCACACAATTACGTTGAAAGAACCTGCACCTCTCATCGGTTTCCTATCGCAATATTGGGCTCCGTAGCAGGAAAGAGTTGCGACCGTAACGATTTGATCAAAGGTCACTACTTTACTGATGTCACGCCAAATATGAATATTAAAATAATAATAATGTTATGATGGTTTGTCGACTACCTGAAAATAGCATGCAATATGTACAAGATTATAGTGACAGGCGAAAAATATTTGGGTTACATGCGGCAGAAAAGTTCTCATCGGTGCCGCGAGTCAATAGCTCAATTCGGATATGCGCTGCTGAATGTTGTTTCTTTGCGCTTGGTAGCGCTTTTGTAAGTCGCCAATGGCCAGTTCCTCGTCCCGATTTATGGAGTCTAGTCGCCTGTACAATTGGGGTAACGAAAGGAATTTGCATTGTTCCTGTGACATCCCATATGTGTGAGATTGTTGTTCGTGCACACAAAAGACAAATGACTGCTCTCACCTTGCGCAGACGATCAAACAAGCCGGACCCGGCTGAACCCGTTACTTGATCGATACATTCCATGATGAAAAAATGCCGGGTATGATTTCGTGGCAAGCTGGTCCACATATGCTGTATTATTAAGGGATATTCATCATATAAGAGTTCCCGCAATAGTTTCCCTGCACATTGAAAGGTTCGACTTGAATGCTGTTGCGAGGGTATCCGAAAAATTAATCTGCAACTTACGTGCTGGTTCGGATTTGTTATAACCTCGAAGTCTCTGGTTCTCCTCTACAAAGTTCATCAGTATATTGCTCTACTGTATTTACCGCACAAAACCTACCAGATATCATTTCTGTCTCATACAACTTCCACACGCCAACTTGTTGGTCGATTGCCGCAAGCTTTGCCGTATTGAGCACACTCTCTATCACATCGGTGGTCCTCGTGTCTACCTTTACATTGATGACTACCGGGCCGAACGGATCCTTCTGAGTTTGACCATGTATAGTCAGGGAATAGGTTTTGGAAGTGAGGGCACCTCGTCGGGACATAGCTCCCTCGTCGGAAGATAGACTCTCGCGCGTGGGGAGCCAAAGACCAGCGGCGGAAACTGATGCCTTGGAGGGGTGCCTAACGTTGCGATAGCCTGCAACATAAACTCATCTGGCGCATACTGTTTGGCGTCCGAGACTCTGTAATTTCACGGATGGCGAAGACGGTCTACTTATGACAAACCGCGAAGAGTTTCAAGACCTGGCGAAAACGCGAGTGAGTGGGGAAAACCCTTCAAAAAATGTTCTGCCTCGCCTTCCCTCTGCTCATTTCTTCACAACATGCATCTTCAACAGCGTCGGTTTCAACCCCTTCTGTCATTTGCAACGCACACATTGCGTCCACAGATTCGTGTCCCTATCCGGTACCACTCCATCAAGAAGAGCAACATCATAACTGAAACTGGCATTCGGAATGTATTGACTGGCTGTACGTTGGACCTGTTTTCTCAGCTGTTTACTGAGCCTGCAATCACTGAATGGTCCTCACCGCCATTCAGACCATTCCTTCAGCAAATGGGGAGCATCTCCACACTCTGTGGAGTCTCGCTTCAAGATGGGTGAGTAAACTTTCAGAGGGTGGTCTTCTCCTCATCGATATTCTGGTTTAAAGCGTTTATAGGCAAAAGGTTTCCATCGTTCGTCCCTCCAACACTGACTGTGCCCGAAGAAGTCCTGGAGAAGATCGTAGATGAATGTAACTCTAAGTTGGCTAATTATGGTGAGGTGTTTTGTTTGTCCTTGGGTTCGATTGATGCTCATACGACTCTAGGGGAGGTGTTCGGAAATGAGACAGAACGTGGAGAGTTCATTTCCTCAATCTTGCATCGCATCAATTTTGCCTATTCAAACAAAGTGTTGATGAGGCGCGAATACTCCATCAAATCCAACATCGCGGGTGGGCCGGTTGAATACGTGTTCATTCGCGCAGAATCGTCAGACCCTGCGTTCGTAACGGCTGTAACAGAAGCGAAGGGGAAAGATATGCGGGGAGGTAAGACTTTTCCTCAAAAGATTCTGTAAGGCATACTACTGACACTGGCTGGCTCCATAGGTCGCGCTCAGTGTCTGATGCAGCTGGAAGTGGCCCATCACATCAACCAACAACATGCTGGCGTATCTCTGAATTTTGTCTATGGAATGGTGACAGATGGTATGCATTGGCATTTTCTTAGATTCGGCGGTCCATCGGATATCGCTTGGAGTAAGGAGTATTCTTGCTTTCCTGCTACGGATGCCGTATCCGTGGAGCACATCAGAACCACTGCAAGTGTCATAAACGGCATCCTGCACGATCAGGCTGAACAATTGTGAACGTAGTTGGACAGAGACCTGAATAAGGCTGATCGCGAAGTGTTCCATTCTGGATGAAACAGTGTAATTTGTGCTCGCGACAGAAAAACCTCTTTACTCAAGCCTGATTTTCTTGAGAATCCAGCAGTGTATTTCAGGCGGGCGCAGCTCCTGTACGAGGTCGGAACATCCGATGGCCGGGACTCGGATGTCTGAGCCGCGTAACTACGCCAAACACCTTCCTAATGCACAGTTGCAATGTTGATCACTGTTGGCAAAGAATCAGCAAATGACCTACCAATGGCAAGAACTCATCAGAGTATTCGAAGGTTTCATCATTGTGTCCGCCTGGTCTCCAACACTGCAGGCCCTCCTGCGTCACCGGGTTTTGACATGGTGAGCCATTTCGAGTTTGTAAGGACTTGCACCGAGGTCCGAGCCGTTTGATGTCTTTAGCTCGACATTTGATTGTTTTAGGCGCAACGGACGGCTTGTTCTCCTTCGACACATGAGTCCATGTCACAGGAACCGAAATTTCGTCGTCCGGTTTGGCATGTTCAGCTTGTTCCCACGCGCCGTCATCGAGACCAATTCCGAAATCGGCAACCTCTATGGTTTTCCCCACTCACTAACGCGTGAAACCAAAAAAGGATTGGAATCGTGAGCTCATTACCACTTTGCCAAAGGCTTTGACCTAAAGGTAGCCATAGGCCAAATGTGTGACAGTATGGCTCCCTCTGCGCCTAGCAGATTTGCATCGCTGGGTTTCTCGCTACCATGAGATGTAAGATATATATCACCCATACTGCGTCTCTCTCAACTCCAAATGGGCACTTTCTGGGTGAAGGGCTGCTTCTCCTCCCTTTTGAAGGCACTTGCTTTGATCACACGCGATAATTTGTTGGCTTCATGCTACATTTGGATGGTCTCGAAAGGATCTGATTAGTAGAAATCTCTCTACGACAACATTTCACAGGATGTCATTATCGCTAGTCGCAAAGCTAAAGATACGTTGATGTATACTACAGTATGCTCAGGGAATAGGTCTACTCTGAGACTGAGATGTCAGCTATAATCTCTTTGGTTGTGCGAAACTGAAAGCCTCATGAAAAATGGACAAGATCTCTGCCCATGGGCCCAAGCACCCAGATACAGCTTGATGATTTACGTGGCAGGAATGGGGTAAGATGTGGGATCTTTGGATTGCTGTCGTAGCGCACGATGAACAGTTCTATGGCAAATGCGTATCCAAATTGAAGGAGGCAGTGTTTCGTCGTTAGAGACGGCGAATGTAGCATATACCGCTGTCCAGATGCAGGGTCTCAAATGTTCACCAGATTCAATGGTTGCTCGATGTGCTCTCGTATTTTGGATGTCTTCATCCACAAGTCAGCTTTACTAATGGAAGCTAGGTAACGCTGTCGAATCCTACCTTAGCTTTGATCAGTCCCCATTCCACAGATTCCTCTGCAACCAGACACAGGAGCATGCGGCTGGCTTTCGTGATGGAAAGTCTTCCGTGCTGTTTCACTAGAGGATCAGTTTTCATGGCCAAATGGCAAACCAGTCATGAAGATCAAGGCCGACCTCGCACTCTAAAAACAAGTCTCGCAATCCCTCCTTGCCCTCGATTCCATCGGTGTTCTCTGCTCCCCGTGGCTTCCCGTGTCGCTCGTAGGCAAACCACACATTGCTGACAACGGCTGCGAGGACCTTGGCATCTTTATCCGATCCGCCTGCGAATGATACTAGAGATCCATCGGCATTTAAAAGCCTGGAGGTTGATACAGTTAGGCAGGGTGAAAGGCTGGCTGGCAGAGTTGGGACTTACAAAGATGCCGTGATGCCGGATGTGTTTGCCTGCTGCAGAACCTGTGCTATTAACCTTGGTTTGAGCATCGTCTCCACTTGATCCCAAAATCTCTATAGAAAGCTTTGGCAAATCTTGGTTGTTCACGCGCAAAGTTCACCGTGAATAAACAAACAGGTGGAAACTCACATTTTCCCAAACATGGCGGACGAATACGGGGCTGGACACCATGCAACCGGAGGTGATTAGCTTCGCTATGGAGGGGATCCTGGGTGGTAGTGAGGATACTGACTCTCAGTGCAGGGACAAGTGCGGCGGGTTTCCAGCAAGGAGGGGATCACCACTCTGTAGATCCTACCACTGACGGCGCTTCACAGCAGTCTGAGTGGGATCGCCTATGGGATACTGTTAGAAAGGTGCGTAGTGTTCTACTTTGTCGTATTTGCTGCCATGCTACCAATAGTGACCTTTTCCCGGGCAGAATCCCGAAGATTTTCCGTCTTGGGAACTACTCCTAAAGGCAGCAGAGGCCCCAGTGCTCGTCAATCCACAAGCAGCGAGTAGCCCGGACAAGACCAATCTACGCACGGTTTATGACCATTTTCTGAACAAGTTTCCCTTGTGTTTTGGGTATTGGAAGAAGTATGCAGATTGGGAGTTTTCACTGGAGGGTGCAGACAAGGCTCAGGAGGTAAAGTAAGATCTTGACAACTTTTAGAGGCAAGGGCTAACACTATCTGAAGATTTTTGAACGAGGGGTAGTCTCCATCCACAACAGTGTCGATCTGTGGACACAATACTGCTCATTCAAGGTGCAGCACTTTGGAATGGATGAGTCTGGAATTCGAAGGTGTGTATGAGAGCATACGGTTGGGTGCCAGAGGATGCAACGACATGCCAATGCCGCCTGTTTTGGAATAGTATATATCGCTTTCTTGACTGCTTCCATGCGTGGGTAAGCGCAGCTGACCGCCCTTGGGGTTAGGCGAATACCACATCGGTAGAGAATGATTGCTTCTCGCAAGATGGGAGGATTAGCAGGTATAATCAGGAAACAGTCCCTTTTTCCGTAAAAGTTTGGATTGACCTCCTCACATTTGTTTGTTTTATCAGTGTTGCGTGAAACGTGGGGCAGTTCCTTGGTGGATGGCAAATGGACTCAGTGTACCCTTGTTTGCAACTTTTGATTGCTAAATTCCTTGCCTCATTCCTTTTCAATAGTTTGTTCGAGCGGGCAGCCGATGCGATCGGTCTTGACTTTATAAGTCACACCTTTTGGGACAAGTATATTGAGTACGAGGAGTCAAAACAAGCTCATGGCGCCGTGATATCCATCTTGGAGCGGATCATTCACATCCCTTTGCACCAATACGCGCGATACTTTGAAAAGTAAGCTCGGTGTGTTGCCCACGTTTATCTACGATAGTTAACGTTGGTTGGCGACAGATACAGTGCCCTTTCCGTCACTCGACCAATTAGCGAACTCATTACCCAAGAGGAATACAAGCAGTTGGATGATGAAATTCGCAACCCACCCCCAAAAGATGATGATGATGAGGACGCGGAGCCATCGGCGCGTAAGGTATTCCTTGTTCAGTGATGTATGCAGCGATTGTTGTTTCTCACTCAATTCCGGAACAGACTGATGACCAAGTACAGGCGGAATTGCGCCAACGTATACACACACTCAAATCAGAAATATACATGCGTACTCAGGAAGGCGTGCATAAGCGATGGGTCTATGAATCCGAAATCAAACGACCCTATTTCCACGTGAAACCACTGGATGAAGCACAGTTGAGCAATTGGCGCAAGTATTTGGACTTTGAGGAGGTGGAGGGGGATACAGGTCGCATCTACTTTTTGTACGAGCGATGCCTGGTGACCTGTGTACGTTCAATTTGCCAGCCATGCGTTGACGACATTGATACTGAGGCAAAATGTTCCCTTCAGGCGCTATACGAAGAGTTTTGGCAGCGATACATCCGGTTTTTGCTCTCAAGGCAAGACACAGACGGTACACGCAATGTCTTTATCAGGGCAACAAACATCTTCATTCCTCCAAGGTTAATATTACTATCGACAGAACTCCACGAAAATAATATCTAATTTCCAACTATTTTGTAGCCGCCCAGCAGTACGCCTGGCATATGCAACCTTTGAAGAGCAAGAAAAACGAATTGAGGAGGCCCGAGAATTGTATACGCAGATTTTGGCGCAACGTAAGGTTCGCTTTGAAATGTACAGGGTTGTTGAGAATTCACCGGTGCTGTTATAGTCCCTGGACACGTGGAGACCGCAATTAAGTTGGCGCACTTTGAACGGCGGCAAGGGGGGCTTGGAAAAGCTGTCGAGTCACTCAATCAGAACATTACAGCCGCACCAAATGCTGCCGGCAAGGCATTCCTCACGGCACACAAGATAAAAATGTCGTATGCAGTGGACGGAAACGCCGAGTCAGCACGGTCTGATTTCGAACAGGCGGTAACACAATACTCTGACAGTCGGTTCCTGTGGCTCCAATTTCTGCTATTCGAAATCGGACAGTGTGGTTCACAAGCTCTGACAGCGTCCGCCAAAGTATGGACCTCCATCAAAGATTCTGAGCTTGCCCCTGAGGACAAACGCGATCTCGGCTTTCGATACCTAGACTACCTTCTCGAAAACGCAGCCAGCGTTGACGAGATGAACGAAGTCGACTTGTACATTCATCGAGATTTGGCGGCCAAAATTGAGGCAGAGGGGGGTCGCAAGCGGGGAATGGAGGATGACTACGACATTCGGCCAGTGAAGCAATTGCGAGTTAGTATCATGGATCCGGCCGCGGCTGCCGCCGCTGCTGCAGGGCAAACACCCGTGGCAGCGGATGGCGCGACACCTACCAGTGGTGCAGGGTATTATGGTGCGGCAGCAGGAGGCGCGTATAACCCTTATGCTGGATATGATCCATCTGTAAGTATTGTCACGCCCCCATCAAAGAGTTTCTTTGTCATCTCACTTTTGTTGTTTTCTTGCAGGCCTACGCTGCTGGATACTATGGAGCAGCAGGAGCGCAAGGTGGATGGGATTATTCTCAACAGCCAGCTGCTGCATATTAAATCCTACTGCTCCTAACGTTTGGATTTACCCTGGCTTCTGATTTGCTTTGAACCTTTTTGTCGCCCAATCCCTGTTTCCAAAGTCATTCAAATATCAGCACCTTGCTATAGGCATTATTCCCCCTTGTTGACAATTGCTGGCTTTTTTTCTGGGAAGCTGTTTGACAAAAAAAAGAATGTATAGTTGATATATACACCAGAACACAGTCTGTGCAAAACTGATGTTTTCAATCCAAAAACGAATATACAGTAATCTTTCTATCTCCCTTGGGTGAAGGTCGACTAGAGAAAGAAGCAGAGGATAAGCCGATAATTCGACCCTCATCGAATCCGATCCATTCCGGCGATGGTGCGGGTCGCGTGCTGCCGCTGACTATAGGTACAATGGTCGTGACGGGCTCGGGACCGCAGACGCCCCAAGCCATTTTTTTACCACCGTTGGGGAGAGGCGGATACGGATGCAGGCGCCAAATACCGATACCGTCACCACCGGCCGTGACCATGCGGCCGGTTGTCATGCACAGGTCCAGGGCCGTGACAGCTGCTGCGTGGGCATAGAGCGTTGACGTGTGGGTCAGCTGTGACCATCGGCGGGGTGCGGGGCGGGCCATGGTCGGTATGGATGTTGGTTGGGGTGTTCGGTACATGGCGGATTGGGAGTATGTTTGTTGGGGGGTAGTCAGTGATGATGATGGGCGCGGATGTTTTGAGCGGCGGTAGCGGGATAGATGCGAGGGAGGCAGGACGGGGCGGAGAGTGTATACTTGGACGGTGTTATCCGGGTGAGCCGTCAGGAGATACGGATACCGGAATCGGAGGGTCGTTGTCGTATGTGATGAGGATGAAGGATCTGAGGCGGATGTAGGGTGCACGAGCTGGAACCCGGTTGGGTTTGCGGTGTAATGATTCGCAGAACGCGGAGAAAGCAATGTCGGGCTGCTGATGGTGAATGCCAACTCTTGTACCCCGACGCCGAGGAGGTTGGGTAATGTGGAGGCAACATAGGCGACATACAGAATCAAGGTACTGGGATTGGGACAGACGAGTTGTAAATCGATGGGTGCGGAGCAGCCTGTGCCTGAGAATTGGTGTAATTGCTTGAACCGGATTGGGGATGTCTCAATCCCGTAAATAGAAAGCTCATGTTTGGAATCACAGATGACGACAAAAGAGTCTTTGGCGGCAATGGCTATGACTGGATGATGGATGTCACCCGCTTGGGAACCAAGATATTCGGATGAGAATGAAGGGTCGGGCGGTTTTCCCGATTGAGACGCTTGTCGGTCAGCGGAATATGAGAAAGACCATATGGTGAATCCACCCGATGCGTTTCCCGCATATATCCAAGATGAGGTGCTCAAGCGCTTCTCGATCGTGAGTTTGGTGAAACGGTGGGTGGTTGGCGAGGTCAATGTGCCCAGCCGACATTTGTCCTCTATTCTATATACAACAATAACAGATTTCGGAGATGTAGCCGGAGTTGATGTGGACACGAAAATCAAGTCTTTGGTAAACGCTATAGCTTCAGATGCTCTTATTTCTTTTGGGAGTTGTTCTTCCCGACCGCCACTTTGAGCCTCCTCATCGCCAAGCGCGACGTGTGAGATGGAACAGTTGCCTACATCCCAATTGTGCTGAAGAATGTACATGCTCTGCCAGTCCTCGCGATCTTCCATGAGCGTCGCAGCCAAACTGGCGTTTCGAGACACTGACGGGGATACAAAGACGGACCGCCCAGGAGAGACCCTCCGTTTTTTGTCTGTACTTTGACCGTGCACATCCCGCGGTTCACTGTCCTCTCGTGGTCGCTTTCGATCCGATAGACGGCTAGGTGTTGTAGGGGTAGAGACTGCACGGTTGCGGGCTGGGAAGCGATTGACAAATAGATCTCTCCATAGCTAACAAAATGGTCATCAGTACTGGTAGACGGAAATTTCAGGGAACAGCTACTCACAGTCTGATCCGAGGTCAAGCGTTGCCAGGTTTTTGAGACTTGAGCCGCCCGGGAGAGGTCCTTGTGAGCCAAGTAACCGAGAATGACAAGCGAAATTTCATCCGATACGTGTTGGGAAAAGTCTGACATTTGTGCAGTCCTCCGCCTTGGAACTTCTCTACCTCAACCTCTTGTTGCTTCTTCCCTTCTTACTTGTGTATCCGATGCTTTCAGTTGCTGGTTCTGCCAAGCGCCTGCATGCAGTGCAGTCTCTAAAGCAAAGCTGTCTCCAAAGCTGCTTACGCGTGATGGCTGTGCAAGTCATTCAAGGCATGGCGCGGCCGCCACTTCACGTGCGCATTCTTTTTTGCAGCAGGCCGCCGGATCTGCTATAAAAGCCAGCGGGCCATCGGCCTTCCCCCTCCTTTCCTCCAGCGTCTCCGCACCCAAGCAGCAGCAGCACCTTCTTCGACGAAATCCGCCGACCTCTCCTCACTGGCCGCCCCATCTTTGCGGAAGCCTTCGGAACTTTTTTCTGGACCAACCGCCCTGAAAAGGTATATTTCGCCGATTCCATCGTTCGCCCGTTGGAGGGACCCAGGAAGAAGATGGTCAGCGAGGAAACCCGTCGTGCTGTCTTGATGATCCATGACAATACATTTCAAACTAGAGTCTCAGATTTCTCGTGACGATAATTGCGTCTCTGAACTTGCTCGCCCGTAGCCTCTGCGCGCCACACATCTTGTCTTCTATCACTTTCGCGCGCCCTCGTGAGCCGCACTCTTCTGGAAACATTCACTCAACCGTCTGTTCCGTACTTGTCTTCTCTTAAACAGATCCTTCGATCTCTTCTCTCTGGCTGCTCGGTATCCGACTCGGTATCTGCAAACATGGCCGGGCCGTGTTGATAGGTTAGTATTTTCGTTCCCGTTGGTGGGGAAAAGCGAGATGCAATGGCGATGATGATTTAGTCCTGGCAAATAACAACTACGCTGGAATTACCGTCTGAATCACGTCTGTCGAGAAAGAGGATGAAACTGAGTCTTTGCATCTCGAGCTTTTCCCGTTTGTGCACATGGTTCTCTCTTTTGATCAATGTGCTGACTGTTTTGGAAACGTTGATAGCTTCAACCCATCCTGCACTTCCCTCAACTGCCCTCCCACATCAACACTCGGCACCACTCTTGCCCCTCAGGTAACTGTCTCCCCCACTTCCTTCCCCGTTCTCTACCCTCCTTTTTGTTGCACAACTATGGGTGGATATGGAGATGGGCTTCCAGGTGATGGCGCCGCAGAACTGACATTCTCCAGCGGCGCGAACAGCACTGGGCACTGAACAACCAATGTAGAGCGTGCTTACTGATGGATCCCCAAACAAGGCATCTGCCATCCTTCACTGACACTTTTGTTGATGATGATTGACTGATCATGCCTTTCCCTTTTGATTTGTCTTTAGGAATGCGCTTGTCAAGACTCTCGCCGTTTTGATCTGACGGACTTCTCACCCAACTCTTTTGGTTGTCGTTTGGTCTGCCACATCATTCCGCGAGTTGCTTGTCCCATTCTTGTTGGTGGTTGCCGGTTTCGGGTTTCCGTATGGGGGGTAAGTATGAAGTGTGTGTGTTGCGGCGAATGAAATGAGGATACGATGACGAGTCAGATTCGAGTTTCTCGATGGTGATACTCCTTTATTTTATTCATTCATGCCTAAACTGATCATTCGCAACAACACACTTTTTCTCTCTTGCGGTCAGGCATCCAAAGCATTTGAGTTGTAACATCCAGTCTACGATCGGAGAGGCCCATGTTTTGCCTTTGAACGATGTGTACACTTGCTGTTGTTGCTCGATTGTTTTGTGCTTGTCTGATCGAAAGCCGCGACGATGAATACAATCAACAAAACTAAGAGACAAGCATATGTCTGAATACATTTTGTCGATAGGTTTTGTTCTGAGCGTGCTTTCTCTTTGGGGTTGTTTCATGAAATGCACGAAACGTTGGCGACCTCTTGCGATTTAGAAGCGAATGTATGAGCTTCTTGGTCAAAGCAAATTATATCGATGGTCGACAGAGCGAATGTGTATATGGAGAATGTATGAATTGCGGTGGTGCTTCGGCCGTCGCAGCAATTATGGTTGAAAAATACGAGGACGGGGATGGACCCAGGAATGAACCTTGATGTACAAGAGGACATCTTGAAAAAGTCTATGCTCTTGAATCAGAATCAGACATCCTGGCTCTGGGCGAATGCAGGAGGTGCTGATCGAGAATGCGAACGGGAACGGCGTACTATGCGTTGGCAACGGAACAGGCAGATTACATTCACGGTTCATGATTCAACGGATCTGGTATGGCATATTCATCCTCTGCGGATGCTGCTACGGAAGTAAATGTTGAGCGTCCTGCGCTGCTGCACCTCTCATGGTATTTCCGTTCAGTCTCTGTATAAGTCTCTTGATGCGGACTGTCCGGTATCCGTCAGCTTTCAACCGTAAATCAATGATAAGATAGGCAGCCCATGGTCGCCAGGAAAAAGGGTTGTGGAGCTATGCCGGTCAGATCCATGGAATCTAGCCATACTCGTACTCGAGTACTCCAGTATACCCTGGTATACCCTGTGTTTCTGAATCCGATAGAGAGTGATCTCCAGAGTGATCTTGCTTGACCTTGGGAATCCGCGTCGAAGATTGTTGGAAACCCGCGTCGAAGATTGAGATCAGAGGAATAAAAGGATGCGACTGTTGCCGCGCGAGATTGACAAGCTGGTGCTGCACCAGGCCGGCTCGCTTGCCCAGAAACGCCTGGCCCGCGGCCTCCGTCTCAACCACCCCGAAGCCGTTGCCCTCATTGCTTCCGTCGTCCTCGAGCTAGTGCGTGATGGACTCTACTCGGTTGCAGAGCTCATGGACCTCGGCCGACAACTCCTCGGTGTCCGCCAGGTCATGGACGGTGTTCCCTCCATGCTCGTCGAAGTCCAGGTCGAAGGCACCTTTCCGGACGGTTGCAAACTAGTCACTGTCCATAACCCCATTGCCAGCCAAGACGGCAACCTGACCCTGGCTCTCCATGGCTCCTTCTTGCCCGTCCCCGACTTGACTCTCTTCTCCAGTACCAGAACGACGCCACAAGGAACGAAACGAAAGGCCCCGGCCAAGGATGATGATGGCTCTAGCCCCGTAGCTGTTGAAGCAGCCCAAGAACCAGATGACTCTACTCCTCAACCCATCCCAGGTGAGTTGACCTATACAATCTCATCTCGCCAAATCACGTCTAACCATTTTTGTTAATCAAGGTGCCGTCATTGTTGCCCCAGGAAAGATTACTCTCAATCAGGGCCGAAACCGCTACTCACTCAGTGTCATCAACAATGGCGACCGACCCATTCAGGTCGGATCACACTATCATTTCATCGAAGTAAATCGCGCCCTCAAGTTTGATCGTGCCCTCGCGTACGGAAAACGCTTGGATATCCCTGCCGGAACCGCTGTACGGTTCGAGCCTGGTGCGTTTGTTTTCGTTTGTATATATTTACCCATGCTTACATGACGACTGGATTCAGGAGAACGCAAATTTGTGACTTGTACAGACATTGGCGGTAAGCGGGTCATTTCGGGTGGAAATGCTCTCGCTAGTGGTCCGGTAGACCCTGCCAGGCTTCCGGCCATCATTGACCATTTGACGGCCCTTGGATTCGCCCATCAACCGCAATCTACTAATGATGACGACAAAAAACTCATTGAATCGTATACCATGGACCGACAGCGCTACGCCGAAGCGTACGGCCCAACAACTGGTGACCGCATCCGTCTGGGCGATACCAACCTGTACATTGAAATTGAGCGTGATTATACCACCTACGGTGACGAATGCGTTTTTGGCGGAGGCAAAGTCATTCGTGAAGGAATGGGCCAAGTTAACGGTGTCTCTGGCCACGACGCGCTGGATCTCGTCATCACCAACGCCGTCATCCTGGACTGGACTGGAATCTACAAGGCGGATATTGGTATCAAGAATGGATACATTGTCGGGATAGGCAAGGCCGGTAACCCCAATAATATGGACGGCGTCACAGAAGGCATGATTATCGGACCTACCACCGAAGTGCATGCGGGCGAAAAGGATATTTTCACTGCTGGCGGAGTCGATACCCACGTCCACTTTATTTGTCCTCAACTATGTACAGAGGCTCTCGCAAGTGGAGTTACGACTTTGGTTGGAGGAGGTATGTTTTTGCATTGCTCCGTCATTTTATTCTGGGGAACCGTCAAATAATTGGAACCCATCATATAGGAACGGGACCCAATACCGGCACGAATGCTACAACGTGCACCTCGGGCCAATCCCATATCCATATGATGTTGCAGGCAACCGATGATATGCCCATCAATGTTGGGTTTACCGGTAAGGGTAATGCATCTGACCCTGTCGGTGTAGAGGAACAAATTCTTGCCGGGGCGGTGGGACTCAAGGTAAAACGCGCTTTTCCTTTCTTTGGGGCGTTATCCGTGTTCTTATACAACTTTGGCAGCTTCATGAGGATTGGGGGACGACACCTGCGGCTATTGATACCTGCCTGACTGTCTGCGACAAATTTGACGTGCAGGTACACCCGTTCTTTCTGTTTCAATTTAATGACCTTATCTTACAACGCTCCTATAGGCCACCATTCACACGGATACCCTGAACGAATCGGGTTTTGTGGAAGATACCCTGGCAGCATTCAAAGGTCGCACGATTCATGCATACCATACCGAGGGCGCGGGAGGCGGCCACGCGCCCGATATTATTCGGGTGTGCGGCGAAGAAAATGTTATACCCTCTTCTACTAACCCTACACGGCCGTATACCGTCAATACGCTGGATGAGCATTTGGATATGTTGATGGTAAGAAATCCAAGCAGCTACTCCATTTGTTGGACTCTTTGCCTAATTCTTGCTGCTTATAGGTATGCCACCACTTATCCAAACATATACCAGAAGACATTGCGTTTGCCGAGTCCCGAATTCGGGGGGAAACCATTGGTGCCGAAGATTACCTGCACGACATTGGTGCCATTTCCATCATCTCGTCCGACGCGCAGGCGATGGGTCGGGTCGGTGAAGTTATTACTCGAACGTGGCAGACTGCGGATAAGATGAAGGAGGTCCGCGGGGTTTTGACAAATGGGGAGCAGTGCACCGAAAAAGCCGATAATTTGCGAGCAAAACGCTATGTCGCCAAATATACTATTAACCCAGCACTTGCGCATGGAATGGGCGATATTGTTGGATCCATCGAAGTGGGCAAATTGGCAGATCTGGTTCAATGGCGTCCTGAATTCTTCGGTACAAAACCTGAACGTGTCTTCAAGGGTGGATTTGTGGCTTATGCACAAATGGGCGATGCCAATGCCTCGTACGTGTCCTCTCCTTTATTTTATTTTCATCTTGTTCATATTTTTCACTCACCACTTTTTTTCAACAGAATCCCTACACCCGAACCCATCATTTCCCGACCCATGTTTGGCGCCCACCCCTCCACCACCACCATCACCTCCCTCGCCTTTGTCTCTGCCATCTCTCTCCCCCATTTCCCATCCACCATGCCCCCGCATGCACCCCCCACAACCCCCCGCCCATACCCCTTCCTCCGAAAACCTCGCCACCCCGTCCGCGGCTGCCGATCCGTCAAAAAACGCGATATGAAGTGGAATGATGCGACACCCCACGTGCGAGTGGACCCGGAGACGTATATTGTGACGGTGGATGGGGAAGAGATTCGGGTTGGGCCTGCGCAAACGGTTAATTTGGCCAGACGGTTTAGCTTGTTTTAATGGATGTTTTTTCTTTTCGTTCGTGTCTTTTTCTATTACGTTTGTGTAGCTTTCTCACCCCGATAACTGTTAGATGTGACATTGACATTTGAGTCCTCTTTTCTTTTATGATATATCTTAGTTTCGAAATATTTGTAATGTGGTTCTGTAGTTCAAATTTAATACCATCATCTTCACCATGACGGAGTTGATGCGCATCAGACCAAAAGCGTCTCGCTGCCTATAGAGGGAGGAGTAAGACTTACCTGTAAAGGAGGTTCGAATTGCTGAATTTCGCAAAGTGATTACTGTTATGAATGGCATTGGTACCAAAGTCTGACCTCGGCCTTCTTTGGAAAGTTGAAAACAGTTTTGGCAAAAATTGTCTCAATAGAGTTGCCAGTCGGCGCTTTTTGGTTATAAGCATCATTGAGTTCAAGCCTTTGGACAATACCGATACATTATTGTTGATCACTACTTATGGTCGAGACATTTATTTCGGATCCTACGTATTTGGATCGTACCGAAACTCACGGTCGTTTTCTTTCAACAATTGCAAGATACGACGATCTATAATTTTTGTAAGCGTCTCTATATCCATTATTTCAGTGGCTAAAAGAAATTGCAAGACCAGTAAGTGACTTTCTCCAGATATGAGGGCAAAAATGTTCTTTACCATTTGGTCTCGGCTCCGGTACAGCCGGTACAGCAATTAGCAGCGGGTGATCCTCATCCGTCAGGAGCGTGTTCACTTTTGTTCCCAGCCTTAGCTCTGTCATAGTCTGGTTTGGGCCGTCTAGCTCGTCTTTTCTGGAGTAGACCCGGAGGTTCCTTGGGTCAAATCCCTCAAGAGTATTGGACAAATTTGTCTTTTACAGCGTGTCGCAGATCGTCAATATCAGTATTGGTATCGAGGAGGTACACATAATAATCAACTGTCCCTTCATCGAATTTGCCACCGCTAGCAGTTACTAGCTGATACCAGACTTTGATTGTTGCGGGTGTAGCCATTTCTGGAATTTCATAGAGTGACACGCCAAACTTTTTCCACGAAAGTCTTTGATTTCTGGACCCTGGTATTTGCCAATTCGTCAAAATATGAGCGGAGAGAGGGAAAAAAGAAGACCGAGAGCAAAAGCGAGGGCATTTTTTTTACTTCTTCTTTCATACCCAAAGGAAAGGACAGTCAGTGTCTCCATATAATATCCATAACATGTTAACACGTAACAAAGCTGGGAGGTCCGCCCTGGGCGAGGCCAAGCGAGTAGTATATATACGGAGCCGATTTACCCGCAATTGACCACCCTCACTACCCTCCCTCGAACCGCCCTCCATGTCACATCATTGCTGCGCCACTCTCACGTAATCGTCGAGTCCGATGGAGGGAATGCCGTCAGATGCAACGATTTTTTTAAGTGCCTATCGAGTGGAATGACTCCATGGAAAATAATGCCCAACTCTTCATCGAGTAATTATCGAGCGACCATTATTTTGTCCCATTTCGGATTATTTTGGGATTATTTTTTGCGCACCAAATAACGGAGTGCGAGAGAAATCAAAACGTTTGATACTTGTAAATCATCGAGTGTTATGTAGAGCCGCTCTCCATGATTTCAAAAATCTTCAAAATTTTACAAAACTGAATTTATGGAGCAAGCCAGAGAAAAACGGTCATTCTAAATGTGCCAAAATGCAAAAGTGTGAAAACCCCCTGTTTTTAGGTGATTTTAGGTGATAAACACCTAAAACATGACAAAATCGAACAAAATCTATCAAAAATGCTACATTTTCGGCTTTTTTAATCACTCAAAATCCTACCCGCAGTTTCCACCTCTTTTATTTCTGGTTTGCCACATAATTCTAAATCTCTCCACTTTGACGAGTAAGAACTCCATGCTATCGAGTCGACCAAACTCCTTGAATACTGCTAAAATCACTCAAAATCCTACCCGCAGTTTCTCCCGACTTTTGTCTGGTTTGTCACATACATTCTCCTTTCTAGAAATTTGCCTTTTCCCCGCTCCAGTATCTCGAAAGAACCCTCCAAAGCCTACGGAGACTTCGTCAGGCGGGACGAAACCCGCAACCTTTCATTTTCCCGTATCCCACTGAGCAAATACATCCTTCTTCTAATGAAACAAACTTGCAGAAAATATAACGACAGGCTTACTATTGGACAGGGAGTTCCAAAACATATTGCTCCAATCCAGGGATTTCGTTCACATCATCATTGCCCTTTTTTGCTTTGAAAGGCTGTTTCTTCTTGAAGGCAGCAAACCGATGGGGAGGAACAACGAAGTACAGTTTCGGTGTACTGTCACCGTACAAGTTGCACAATTTTTGTAAAATTTGAACCCCGCGAATTGGATGCTCGGCTGCTACTGTGAATTGGAACATTCCCTGAGCACTGAGGGAATCAATTGCCGGAAAATTATCGTCGTCTGTTGGTTCGTAGTATTTGCCCTCAAGGTTGTCTTTAGTAGGGATGGTAAGTGTTCCAAACGTGGTTCGTTCGCCTTGCAAAGCATCCAACAAAAATTCGGATTCGGGACCACTTTCGGTACCACTTTCCAAGCGTCTGCATTTGAGAGTTCGCCCTCCAACAGAAAATACCCTATGTCCATATATCTCAAACAAATGTCTTGAAATCTCGTTGGGGCTACCGCCGAACATAATCCGCAGATTGGTAAGCATTTGAGCAGAATGATATATCCACAATTGGTCCCCAATATACTTTGACGCCACCTGATAGTCGGCAAACTTGTAAGCATTCCCATCCTCTTCCTTTCCCACCAGTATGTGCATAAGCAAATGTGTCACTGGGAAGACACTTGTTGTCTGCCCGATAAATTTGACCCCGCCAACAGCATCAGAGTCATTCAAAGCAAAGTTTATTTTACCTTTAACTTCATCAACAGAAATTGTGACAAATATAAAGCGGGCAACTCCACCACAGATGCGATAATTTTCTTGAACCGATTCAATGGGCACTTCCGGATAGCAGTGGTGCTGACAAGTCTGTAACTCGTCCAGAGTCCAAATCGGCAAGTACCATTCCTTGGCCCCCGTCTGCTTCACGTAATCCCTGATCGCGGTAGCACGGGGGGATGAAATGTGCAACGTAACACAATTCGAGCCGGCCGGCCCGAGCGGTCCATCAGCAACGTAGAATGTATCTTCTTTCCAAACCAATCCATACAACTCATCTTGCTTGAAGAAGTTAACGCGTAGTTGCTGCAAGTCGAAGCAAAAGTACGTGGTAGGCGCGTTCAAGGAGGACATTTGATAAACGATCCGCTTCGGTTTGTAACCCAGATTGCTCGGGAGAGGGCCATTCATCAAGCGGTACAAGATGTAGGTAAAAAATAGTGACTTTCCGATGCCTGGTGTCCCAGATATTGCAAAATTCCGCTCGTTTGAACCAATGGATTTCAAGAGCAAATCAAAAACCTTCGGGTAGCACTCCCTGACGTAAAGTTTTTTGATCCGGAATCGAGGGTATGGGAGCAGGTTGTGGTCTGCAGATTGAATGCATGCTTCAACCAACTGAGCGTTTGCAAAAGACCTCAATCGGGCTGTCAAGTCACTATTTTCGTCTGGGGCCATTCAAGCAGAAGCGAAAGTTATAAAATTGCGCAATGAGTACTCGACACGAATCGCTCCCTTACCACTTGTCGTCGCCTGAACTCGATCCGGCACTACAATCTGCAGCGGGTGCTGTTCGGTGTCCTTCAGGTTCTCCAGTTTCTCGCGTGAATCCAGACCTTTCAAAGTCGTGTTTGAGTCGATATCGTCTTTCAGAACGGCTTTGTCGGCGTAGACGAGGAGTTGTCCAGCAGCTACTCCGTGCATATGCTGGGAGTCCTTCCATTTGTTCCAAACGGCGTCGCGCAACTGAAAGACCTTCTTGTTCTTCGCTTTGATTGACGCGACGACACGACGCCAAAAAGTGAACACCTCCATATCAACCACCCAGCCACACGAATCGGATTTTGAGCGCGTTCGCTTTACTTTCGCGTTCGCCCTCGCCTCAATCTTGAATACGAATTCCCATGTCCCAAACGAACGAACAGCAATTGATGTTCGGGCCAAGCACCTTCTCCCACCAGCCGGCAGCGATGGGTCAGTGCGTACAATGTATGTGCAATACGTGTACCACGGCGGCTGGCGGACGTTGAGTAGAAGGTTGACTGACAGCTCACTGACTGCCTCCAGGACTGCCTCTCGGTATCATACAAGAGTCAACTGAACGTACCCGAGTACGTGCCAGATGCAGTTGAAATGTCGCAAGCAGACACTTGGACATTGCAAGGCTATACTCCCATATCTACGGCTTTTCCCTGTGCGTCAAGAGAAAGAGAGGGAGGAGGGAGAGAAAGAAGGGAGAAAAGAGAGGAAAGAAGGAGGAAAAAAGAGATAGTTGCATGGTCTCTTCTGTGTCGTGGGCTTTCACATAAAACCAGTCCCCATCGTTCCCTTTAATTCTCATAGGCTAATTTTCCATTCTTACCGACAACATCGAAAGAGAATCAAACAGGGTGGAGAACCATGCCCGCAAATGATGTACCATTCCGGGAATGACCTTCTCCATTGCGCTTTCAAGAGGGCTGAGGGTAACTGACGCTCCTCCTTCAGTTCTTTCTCACGCTCGGTCATAGCGGCAAGTTGGGCGATGGCACTGTCATCTTTCATAGCAGTAATCAAGAGCGCCTTGCGCGAGACTTGCTCATCCGAGTCTTGGAATCGATTTGCTGGACGCAATACAGATTGAAAAACCTCCATGACCTCACTTGAGCAAACTGAAATTCTCCACCAATCCGTCATGCCTGACCGAACCTTCCAGATCCAGTGTGACTTTCTACCACAAAACTTCCTCATGACACTTCCAACGGGCCCACTCACCATCTACTCAGACGACAACTACCGTCGCGTTCGTTTGGAAATCATCGCCGGTGGAGATACCGCGCCTCCTATTAGTGAACTTTCCCTCAGTATCGGGAAGGAAATACCTGACGAATATCCACCTGGGGTTCAGTACATCCCGGTTTCAAACGCCGATGTCTTCGACCGCGGTCTAGCTGCTCTGTTGGAAGCAAATGGAATCATGGACGAAGTAGAACTCCCCCTGCAGCGGGCCCTGCTCATGATACACAAGAAGCCGGGTAAGACACGTACTATACTAGAGAAAAATTTGAATGGCGATGCTCGTCTATTATACAAGGAAACGTTGGATCGCAAGTTGTGCAATACATCCAAAAACGCCAACCGCGCTACGCGGCAGGGCTCATCCTTTGCCTATTTGCCTATTTAGGCGATGTATGCGCTGGAGATCGGGAATGACGGGCACACGCCCGGGGAAACATTTTAGCTGTCGCTGAGAAGCGCAACGCGGGATGCAGCGTCCGCTGCCTTCGGAAACGTGTTGATGGGGGTGTGGAACGCGTATGCACGTTAGTTGGCCGAGGGAGGTCTTCATTGGGGGCCTGGGAAATTGTGGGGGGGGGGGGGTAAAATGAAACCCTGCTCGACTTTATTAATCGGGGGTGAGACTAGCCGGGTGGGCTGGCGACCATAGCTGCTGCCCTTTGGCACCTATTCATTTCTACAAAGGAGAGTATCTGACACTTAAGTGGTTAGGTAACTGATGTATTCCTATGTGCAGGGGGGTGCCGTTAACATTTTTAGGGGGTGCCGTTAACAATCTCCTAAAATAATTTGTATTTGCCAAATAATAGTTGTACCAATATTTCAGAAAATAAACCTGCCCGGAGTTAGAAGTATATTGCCTAGAGAGGGAAAATGGCGTCGCAAAGGTATAGCGGTATCAGGGAGCAGGCTACAACGAATATTTTTGCTGTCGAGCAAGAGAAGAAGTGTTCGAAGGATGTGATCAAAGAATAGTGCGGCTACAGAGTCAGATATGTAATGTCTACAGCGGGAAAGGACAAAAAATGTATATACAAAATGAAGAGACAAGTCTATGACGATGCTGGTGGTTGATCTTCGAAAAACTCCTTTTGCTTCCCACACTTTTCGTTCTCACACAGTGGGCATCGCAAAGAGAGCTGAGTGGAAACAGGCTTGTCGGCTGAGAGATGTGCCTTGAGTAAATCGGCCATGGCATTGATAAATAATGGGTCGTCGTTCAGAGACTCTACACGTTTGAATCCGGTTATACCTTTCTGCACCGGCGATTAGAATTCGGGGACGAGGTCATTCGGTGTGGGTAGGGAACTTGCCTCTTTGGCCAAGTGGCCATACTCTACGTCAATCTCAAAAAGAGTCTCGACGTGATCTGATACGAAGGCAATGGGAACGACCAACAGGTTTCGCTTGCCTAACCGAGCATAGCCTTCCAAGACCTGATCAGTCTTTGGTCCCAACCACGGCCTTGGCCCGACTTGAGACTGCCAAATGAGACGATAGGGGTTGGAAAATTTGAGCCTTTCCATCACTCTTTGGACTGTAGCAGCAACCTCTTGGGGGTATGGATCTGTTCAATTAGTCATAAGCATGTCACCCTTGTCGGCCAAAACCATGTCAACAACATACCGCCTCGGTTGACGACTGACATGGGCAGAGAATGCGCAGAAAACAGCAAGACAACATCCTTTCGTTCGTTTTCAGGGTACTCCAGCAGCCCCTTCTCGATACGTTGCGCAAAAGCTTCAATCAAACCCGCATGGGTTGGCCATCGGTCAACCACACTCCATCGAATCTTGTTTTGCTGATCTTGAACTTGCAGTTGTTTCCACAATTCATTTAGACTGCTTCCCGTCGTTGAACAAGAGTATTGTGGGTACAAACTGAATGCGACAGCACGTTCGACATTGTCCTTTTGCATCTCCGATAGAGTCTCATTGGTGAGAGGGGATGTATAACGGAATGCGATGTACGATTTATGAGGAGCAGTCTCGGATGAAATCTCATCCAACTTTTTCTCGAGCAGCTTTCCCTGCTTCTCTGTCCACATATTGATGGGCGAGCCTCCTCCAATCTGGGCATATTGCTCTTGAATGCTGGGAGTACGTCGCCGAGCAATCCACTTTGCAGAGTACTGTTGAAAGGGTATGGGAATCAGATCGCCGTCCGAAAAGAGGTTTTTGAGGAATGGTTGAACATCGTCGAGGGTTTTGGGACCTCCCAAGTTCATCAATACAACGGCCGTTGGTCTATCGACATTGAGTTAGAAGCACATTTATGCATTTACGAGTGCTTCCCATTACTCACGGTTTTGACTGTACAGCAACAGAGGCCAGGCCCCGCCTGATGATCCTTTGTGGTAAAGACATGTTGGAAGGATTGAGTCTGCTCATCGTTTGCTCGACGTCGTCGGAGATTGGGATTCGGGATCGCTGGGATCGTGTTGCTCCGTGACTGTGCATGCGGCCTGCTGTGACAAAATCCAAATTCCAAAATCGAATTTCGCGGAGGATCTTGAACACTCCTTGCTGTCAAAAGAGATCATGGAGAGATCAAGTCACGGTCCCCTCCCCATAAGACGGATGAGCTTTAAAAAAGCCCGGTGGATGGGATTATGCTGTGGGAACGGCATAATCACTGACACCGGGCCGTCGTACCGGCTACCGTCACCACACTTGCATCTCTCGAAGGTTCGCACCCGAAACCCGAATCGTGCATTTTGATCAAGATGAAGGAGGTGAGAGACGCACATATGTTATCTGACAAAGTTTGCTGCGGCAGCGTGTGATCTGGAGTTGCAGTTGGTGGTGCGGAGCAACTTGCTTAGTGAAAAAAATGATCGTGCCTGAAGTGTTGCGTTGTCGAGGTTTAGATTTCTGAAAGCAGTAGAAGGGGGGCGCCAACCCCACCCTGATTCGTCCTCTAAGCTGCTCGCCTTTCGAACGCGTGGTGTTTCTGCTTCACTTTGATAAATATCTTGTTTCGCTCACACTAATCATACTTCCGAGTCAGATTAACGATCGTATCGACATACCATACTGCATGCTGCCTTGCTTGATGACACATATACTCCCGCGCAATTGTGTGATCAGATGGGTTATGTGACGGAGGAAAAGGCCAAGAAGGACCTAAAATCACTTCTGGGCAAGATCGTACACCGTACCGCCCGTAATTCTTGAACGAGCCCAGGATGCAGAAAATTATGATTTTGAAGGAGGCTCGGAGTGGCTGGAATTGGATGCGACGAAGGGAACGCGCGAAACGAAAATGCGTTGGGGCACAGTACCTCGAACTAAGGTACGGATTTTCTCTCTACAGTTGGAGATGGAGTTGCGGAGAACGCCAAGAGACCGGAGAACACCTCTCGAACATTGGACGGAAATGATTGTGAAACAGTAGAGGTTTCGTCGCTAGGAGCAAGTACAAGATGACACACCAGGCAAGTGCACTGTCTTTCGGGGACAGGACCGTAGTTCATAGTTCCTTGACTCACTTGGCACTCTATGTAGTGGAGGAGAAGTGTAGTAGCCGAAACTACGAACTCAAATAACACTCCTAGACTGACTGTTTAGAGTATATATTCAAGAATTCAAGTATAGAAGGATCTATACTATCGACCTCAAGAATCGATCTTCTCGAACTCCAACCGAAAACTAGAATACCGCCGGTCACGAGATCCCGCCAAAAATGAGTAGACAGAGTCTCGTACAGTACCACAGATCTACTCTAATTACCGATCCCGCCAAGTGAAGCCACGGATGCCACTTCACTATCCTACAGTACGCGTCAAAATTGGGATTTCCTATTCGACCGCTGGGGTTGTGACTACCGGCGCCGCAGAAAAAATCGCAGGGCGGAACGCATCAGCGAGGCAAACAAGCGGATAAATGTTGGCGAACCTCCAGTGGGTACGAGCTGTGCTGGCAGGAAGCCGCTAAAACGGGAGCTGTTGCTGACTGGTCAAAATACCTCTCCGACTCCTTGAAGATCTACAAAGGGTGTAAAGACTTGTCCGACTTTATCAACACGCGGGTCAGAAAGTCCGTGGAAACCTTCGGCATCATTACTTCAGGATCTGAAGCGCTCATCATCTCGTGCGTGAGATTACCCTCTGGGGCGGTGATTCGAAAAGTATTTGTCCGAATGAACGCTAGCACGGAGTCTGTACCAAGTCGACTGCGCATCCCACTTGTTAGTTTGAGAACGCGTCTCTCCTGTACATAGCATATAGCCAGCGTAGACATTCCTCCCCCGTAACCTTTACCGAGAACTGTACTTGACCTTTTGTACTTTACACTGAACAACATTACTACTGTCTTATGGAAACCTGTCCCTGCTAATCCTGTTATAGAGTCCTACCAAACGTTCCATCCAACAATGGATCGCGACCGTAAAGGTCACCTTATGTCTAGTGGTAAGAGCTGTTACCAAACATACTTCCAACTCGTCAACAGCGCTAAACGAACTCCGGGCAGGTTTATTCCCTGAAATACAGCTTTTATTTGGCAATTACAATTTATTTTATCCCCCCAATTTCCCAGGTCCCCAACGAAACCTCGCTCGGCCAACTAAGGTGCAAGGCCGTTCCATACCCCCATCAACGCGGTTCCGAGGGCAGCAGACGCTGCATCCCGCGTTGCGCTTCCCAGCGACAGCTAAAATGTTTCCCCGGGCGTGTGCCCGTCATTCCCGATCTCCAGCGCATACATCGCCTAAATAGGCAAATAGGAAAAGGATGAGCCCTGCCGCGTAGCGCGGTTGGCGTTTTTGGATGTATTGCACAACTTGCGATCCAACGTTTCCTTGTATAATAGACGAGCATCGCCATTCAAATTTTTCTCTAGTATAGTACGTGACTTACCAGGCTTCTTCTTGTGTATCATGCGCAGCGGGAGTTCTAATTCGTCCATAATTCAATTTGCTTCCAATAGAGCAGCCAGGCCGCGCTCGGCGACATCGTCGTTTGGAACTTGGATGTGTTGAGTCCGGGGTGGGTATTCGTTGTGGAATTCCTTGCCGATACTGAGAGAAAGTACACTGACAGGAGTCGGGGTGTCTCCACCGGTGATGGGGCTGTAAACTATAGTTCTCTAGGATAAAGTCCACAAGTAGACACCAATCACACAGAGGTTGGAAATCGTCTTGGCGCAAAATATCTTGGGTCAGGAGATCCATCATCCCCTGCCAGGCGTCTCGTACCGGGAGCCTTGTTTGGGGGGTTGATTGTTTATTGTAAAGGAACGGTAAGAAAGTCTTCGAGCACTTGTCTCGCGATGACTTTGTATAATGAAGGTGCACAATGAACACATAATTCCTCAATTGATTGTGCATTACACTAAGGTTCACAGTGGAAACCCTCCATGGAGGAAGGTTTTCCACTGTGATGCAGAAAGACCGTGCCATTCCCCGTTCACCGGCGTTTCAGAGGGCAGCAGATGCTCCATCTCGCGTTGCGCTAGGTAAAGAGAGCCAAAATGTTCTAATCTCCATAGCATACATTGCCCAAACATATGCAAACAGCACACAGATGAGCCCTGCAATGTAGGCTGATCGTTTCTGCATGCTTTGCACAAGTTTCGATCCAATACTTCCTTGATAAATAGATGAGCATCGCAATTTAGAATTTTGTCTAGGATAGTACGTGTCTGACCAGGCTTCTTCTTGAGTATCACGAGCTGCGGGAATTGTACTTCGACCCTAATTCTATTTGCTTTGAATATAGCATCTAGACCGCGCTTGTAGACATCGGAGTCTGAAACCAGGGCGTATTCATTGATGTATTCCGTCCCAGGTCCATATTTGTTGCCGCCGGCCGGTATTTTCTTACTAACACCGCAGAGCATAATACCGAGTTCAAGTTGACTGTCAGGAGGCAGTGTCCCTCCACGGGAGATGATTATCGAACGACGAACGCGATGGTAGATGTCGCTTGCGGAGATGGTGCGTGGGCCCGTTGGAAGTGTCATGATAAAGTAAAATGGATAATGGCCACTGTGGACCCAAATCGGATGGGTGGGAGAATTTACCCAGGGCGGACCTCCCAGCTTTAGTTAAATCAACCCTGTACTAAAAAGGAAATAATTGCGCTGCGCTGCCAGCGTCAAAAGCACTCTCCAGAATCTTTGACCAGCATTGCTGCTACTGGAAAGCTCCAAAAGATGGCCTACCGGCGCGACATTTCGCTGAACAAGAAGTATGAGTATCAGATTCATTTGTGGTACAAGCTTCTTTGGCGCCATTTTGTAATGGTTACATCGTGCCAAACGAACATGATTGGCTATTATTTCCCTTCTTTTTTTGCTGCTCCTGAGGAAGAGGCCAGCTGGAGATAAGTATTGGCATTCACACAGATTGTTTTTGGGCCTATATTCTAACTCGGAATCGAAGGTCAAGCCCATACGGTGTATGCGAAAGCCTCAGGCTGCAAGTCAAGATGAGCGACACCGACGCGATTCTCGATAGTCCGCGAGTCTGTGAACTGAAGAGGGTGAAGAGGAAATCACAGCGGGTAGTGCTATATGCTGCTGGATGTATGAAGTGTCGGTGCAAAGAATCTGGGAACTTCTACGTTCGTGATCTTTCGGATATTGCCTTTTTACAATCGCATGGATCGAAGCTGCATTATGATAGCAAGGAGAATTGGATTCTTCAAGCAGTCTTCTGTAACAGATGCTTCAAGAGCTTTGCTGAGCAGCATCCTGAAAGATTCGGAAGAAGGACATAGGTGGAGGACGAGCCTGCTGTGAGCCACCACACTGATGCCGGTACACAAACTGATACTCCTCCCATTACCATTGTCGCAACACTCCCAACTCCCACCCCCAAACCCAAACCCAAACCCATCAACATCAAAGAATCCACAAAGTTATTACGCGAAAACCCTTTCACCTCTCCAATGCCGTTTGCAGCCAGTCTGGAGGAGTTTATCGACCATCTCGACTCGAACTGTGACCAACTGGCAACCAAGATGGCGACTTTTCTCGGGTTTGAGGCCTCTTCATGGAAAACAGATTTGGGTAGACGAAGGCGCGTGATCATGGTGGCGATCGCAATGCAGGCTGCTAGCTTGCTAGACCATACATCCTCAATTAATTATGTCAAACAGCACGTTCTCACCACCTGCGAATCTCTCACTGACACAGACAAGGAGCTGTTGTCTGCACTGAACCTGTCATTTGCACCAAGGCACTGGCGGAAAAAGATGATAGTTACCGTGGATCAGAGCAAGGTCGACTTGGAGGCTAGAGTCGCTAGCGGTGCGGAAGTGATCATTCTCAAACTTGACGATTTTAATCGCGTTCGCGTTCGAGGAAGCCCGGGATCAGCGAACACTTCCAAGTTCTCAGAAGCATACACCCAGGCTAACCTGGCTGTCAAATTCTATCAGAAGGCTCCACCGAATGTCTCTGAAAACTTTGGTGAAACCCTTGCCCCACTCCCAAGACCAGAACAGCCTTACATTGACTTCAGTGTCATGTCGGATCCCACCAAAACTGATGCTGAAGACTTTGTTCTGGCTTCGTTGCCCTCATCCACTCAATACTCATCATCACTCAACTATGTTGACCACTTTTTGGAGTCTTTGGATGACCGAAAATTTCGAACACTTTATCAATTCGACCTTTCAACAAAAGCGGCGCAATTGAAAGATTTCAAAATTTTCGCTGCCGTCCCCAATAAGATGAAGACCTGGCAGGATGTCCAAACTCTGGTCCAACTCATGATGGATTTTGTCAGAGAATACCCAAACGGATGCACGTGGGTAGTAGGGGACTACTACGTGTGGGTCAATGTCCTCAAGGTCATTTGGGGGCAGCCAGGGCGGAGTCTCCGGACAGCGTTGCTCGCATGGCCGGACGGCATGCATATCGCCCTCAATGCACAGCAAGGTTTGTGGTAACTGACTTATGGTCTGACAAATTATTAACCGAGCGTCTATAGCTTTGATTCTTTGGAACTTTGGGCTCTTTATGCCCATTTGGGGTTCCGCTTTCCCAAATTTCACTGTCTCGGTGGTTAAAATGAGGCCGGAAAGGCGGGTGATGCTTCTCTCGATGATTTTTTTGGCTTGGAATGAATGTCGTCAAGAGATGAAGGCACTGTATGAAGCACGCAAAGACCAAATGACAGATGTGCAGCGAACTTTTGTAGAGGCATTGCTGCGCGTTTTCGACGAGGACCTACCTATGCCACTTGACGCCGGCAATGTTATGGCATCTGGTGATATGGGAAAATACCGTGATGTTTGCACGCGTCTCCTCCCATTCTTTATCAGATACGGGAAAAAGAATTATGTCAACATCATCCTATACATTCTCGGCAACCTTCATTACTTCAAGGGTATGAAAAAGGAGGAGGTTTTGAGAGCCCTCCGCAGCTTCCTCCCCTGGGCAAGCTCGGAAGATCTGGAAGTCTTCCACTCCGTTATTCGTGCCGCCTTGAGACCGTATGATTCGGAAAACTCCGCTGTTGTAAACACGATGTTCATTACCGCTGTATCCGACATTGGGGCATCCGCGTTTTTAGCGGAAGCAGCGAAGCAGAACAAGCTGGAGAAGGAAAGGCGCATCGCCCACTCGCATCTCATGGGCTCCTTTCCTGCCAGCGATGCATCGCGGGGTACCGCAGCAAGTGGACGCGCAACCTATTACAATGAACAGCTCGCCACCATGGCCACGTATGTCACCAAAATATTCGAGTGAGTCATGGCGGTCGACGGGAGCTTTTCAATTCAAGGCAGTAAGGAGAAGCAACACTCGGCCTCGCAAAAGCTCGTGCCGGGTTACCAGCTGATGAGTGATCACAGTCTCACCGACGCCATGGAGGCTAGTCCTCCTAAGCGGAGGAAAGAGAATGGAACTTTTTCTTTCGTAAAACCGGCTCCTGGGGTCTTGGCATTTATCTCAGAGAGAATTCTGCCTTTGCCTTTTTGGAGTGCGGATTTAAACCTTGGTTCCATCACGAAGCTGGAGGAATACCGTGCCTATGATTTTGTCAAGCAGCCCGAAGACCGCCAACCCCGCCAACCAGTCGCCGACAATACTCCCAATGCCCCGAACCTTGAAGACCGCCAGCCGCTGGGCGACATTACGCCGAAGCCAAACGCGAGCGCTTCAAAAGTCAAGCCGGATAAGATAGAGTGGCTAACCGTCGACTCTCCAGTTTCTAAAATCATTCCCGCCTGTCATTGCGATTCTTTCCAGCAAGATCCGTGTGAGCATCTCATGCAAGAGATTTGCGTAAAGCATTGGAAAAGTTGGGTCACCAATTTGGCTTGCACATCTGGAGAAGTCGAGTTGGAAGACGATGATGGCGATGACGAAGAATGAGGTGAGAATTACCTTTGTAAACTACCTTTCCCACATTTCCTGAACAAAAGATACTTCCAGATCTCAAAGTCATCACTCCTCTGCTTCAACCACCTCACATTTGGTCGGTCATTCTTCAAGCATTATCTCTTTCTCTCTACCCTTACATCCTTTCACATTCACAATCTGTCACTCTTTTATAAATACTTTAATCTGTCCCCTTTATTTCAGCACTTTTCAGCCCTCTTCTTCTGTTTCACCATCATGTATCAACACAATTTCATTCTTTGCCCCATCAATACTATCTATTGGGGATCTTACCTGCCCCAGAACTTCGTAAACACCTTCGTGTTGAAGCAACCCGCTTGGCAGATGACTTATATATGTATATTCAGCAACTATTCAATGTTTCAGCCGCCGAGGCGATGTGCGAAAAAAGTTAGAGACATCTTTGTGGAAAAGGTGGGGGTCAAGACATCAGATGTTACATGATAAAGACAAAATTGTATATCATTTCCATATGAACTTCATATACAAAATCATCTTCAAATACTTGTTAAAAATCGTTCCTGCAATCCCGGGCCAGTCGGGAGAAATCTCATATACAAACTTGAAAGAAAAAAAAGCTTCGGGTAAAGACTATACTTCATTTAACCATATCTGGGAGGTCCGTCCTGGGAGAATTTACATTACTTTCGGGACGGATTTGAGGTCACGTGCGCCAAAAGTGTCAGCAGCAAGGAGCACTGCAGCGCAGATTCTCAAAAGCACATTGAAAATCAGAAAGAATCAGTATGGCAGCCGTTCAAGTCTTAGTCAATACGTTCAAGGGCCTCCAGCCACTATGCTTACAGTTCCCTCCATCACCCACCGAGGGAGAGCTGTGTAATAGCATTCCAACCGTTGCCGACCTCAAACAACGGCTCACAGAGTCCCACTTCCCATGTCTACTCCCCTCCGACCAACTTTTCACAACCCTTGGCGGCCGTCTTGTCCCCGACTCATACCCTCTCTACTCACCACAGAATGGCTCACATCCAGCCGAATTCAACCTTTTGCTGCGGTTGCCGGGAGGAAAGGGCGGGTTTGGAAGTATGTTGCGAGCCCAGGGAGGGAAAATGGCGTCACAAAAGACGACAAATTTCGAAGCGTGCAGGGATTTACAGGGACGGCGTTTGAAGACAGTCAACGATGCCAAGCGGTAAGTGGAGTGGGTTCTCATCCAAAAAGATGCGGTATATCTAAAGTTTTGTTTATTTCGATGATTAGGCTGGCGGACTACTTAGAGAAAGAACCAGAGCGGAAGCGTCAGCGTCAAGACAAGATTAAAGAAAAGATTGAGGCCGGACTCAAGGGTCCAGAGAAACCAAAGATCCGATACCATGACCCTGAGTTTGTCAAAGACCATGTTCAAGCATTGGACGATGTTATGTCGGCTGTGGAACGTGCCATGGCAGGTCCATCGCAAATTCCGTCCCCTCAACCCACCTCTGACAGTGAAGAAGATGAAGAAAGCGATCCATCGGGAAGCGAGTCAGTAACAAAAACACCAATCTCACAACTTGGGGCATCCTCATCCACAACAACTACTACGCTTACAACCTTGAAGACCGTCACAACACGCATACCCTCTCCCCCAGCAGTACCACCAAAAGATTTGGCGCAGTGGGACGTCGTTTCTGATAATGATGATGCGGATGATGACGATGAGGAGGAGGAAGAAGAGGAAGAAGAAGAGTCATTTGCAAGTGTGGCGGGGAAAGGGAAAGCTGTCGCTACATAGAGGGGCTATTTTTGATTCGTTTGTTATATGTCACCTTTGTCATGAACAACTCAATCATATGTTTGCTGGCTTCCCCTTTTTTCAGCATCAGTCTGGGAGCGCTGATTTATCATTCTCCGTTGGCGTTTCGCACCTCAAAGGCAATTAGGAACAGTTGGGTATCATATATTCAAGAGTAATTAATTACGCGTCCAAATTGGTTCCAAAATATGTACATAAGATCGTCATATGTAGAGCAGGATAAATGTCTAAATCATGATGTGATCAAGCTGCAGAAAGTAACTTGAGCAACGCTCTCAAATGATTTGTTGTCTGATATAGATGTCCTGCGTCGTACTCAGACAAGTCCTTCCCGGCTCCATTTTTGCTGCCTGTATTTGTGGATTCACTCTGATCCAAAAACCAGCCATAACCTAGAAAGCAAAGAGGTTGATTAAACGCCAAAAAGACCAAGGGTGAATTCAGGAAACAAACCTTGCTGCAAACGCCTCTGCAAATCCTCCAGAGTGCCCTTCATGCCGCCTTTCTTGAGCGCAAGTTTGGCCTTTTCCGATTTATACAGTAGAGTACGTATCAGACTGGTGGTAGCCGAAAGGACATCGAGGGCCGACAAAGACAGTAGCTTGTTGAGGTTTGGAATTAGCGCCGCTATGTTTGAAAAGTCATTTTTTACGTTTAGGCAAACCATTTATCAAAACAAGAACTCACGACAAAGTAAGAAATGGGTTTTGTTCTCGGTGCTGATTGCAAAGTTCCGCAGCACGAGGACTGCCGTGCGTTTGAGAGTCAACAATGACGAAGTCACAGCCACGTCGAAAACCAGCTCAAAGAGACCTAATCATGCATGCAAGATACGTCAGCGTAAAGTGGAAGCAGGGGTGAACCACGACCCTACCAGGTGTTCGCATCATTTGCACCTGTCCATCCAGGGTATACCCAGCAAACAACAGAAACTGGAGCAAAGGTTCAATCTTGGTGGTATCACGGGATTTAACCAAGTAAGCCAAAATGGGACCCAGGTCCATCAACAAGTTGGACTGCGCGCATGTTGCTGTTTAAAAAAAATGCACGACGGATACCATTCTTGTAGCAGTAAAAATACCTTCCATAGAGCCGCTCTCGTCTCGGTATGCAGTCCCAAAAGTTTGAGACATTCGATGCTCTCCTCAAAGATATCGGACCGGTTAACTTTCCCACGGTTTATAACCGTGCTAATCAAAAGAGTCAACAGGGAGGTTCCGTTCTTTTGGATTTTCAAAACAGATGTGCGGCCAGCGCGAGAGTCGATAATCAGGTTGCGCAAGCACTGGAGAGTGGATAGAGTCAGGGATGGTGGAGATGTGGCACGGCGGGACAGGAGCTGATGAAGAAATTTTGGAAGTTTGAGAAGGATCGCCTCATCTTTGGCTATCGTTGAATCGGCAAGAAGTTGCCGAATGAGAAAGGTAATAATGAGAAGGCCTTCTTCTTGCTGTCCGTCCATGCGATCTTGTACCGAGCATTCCTCCAATGTAGTCAGACCGCGCTCAACCAATGTAGCCATAAAACCATCTTTTAAGCACAAGCAGTCAATTAGCTGGATGCGACATGATCAAACGAGACGCAAATGCATACTTTCAACGCAGTCTATCTTGACACGGTCATGGTACCCGAGCAAACATCCCAGTGCAGTATATACGCTCTCAGTGAGTACTTGATCCGTTTGCTCAAACATCCCCAATAATACTTTCTGTAGTCTTCGGCTCATGAGAACCGCCAAACATGGACCTGTCGTGTCCAACGGATCGACTGGCTGGGACAGAACCGCAGATAGATCCAAGCGCGTGTTCTCTTTACAGGTTAGCGAAAGCAACCGGGCGAGAGCTTGACAGGCCACGCGAAGTAGTGGGAAGGGAATAGAAGAATCGGCGGGATTGATCAGAGATATGAATAAGTGACATAGACTGGCGGCTGACTGAGACTTGCCGAGCAGTAATTCGTTCAGCTCTTTCATACGCGAGGAAGCCATCTCGGCGAGAAGTTCGGCAAATACTCGCAAGGCCAATTCCAAAAGCCGCGCTGCCGACGTTCCTTCAGTAGGTGGCGGGGAATCGACCCCACGACCAAATTGTTGAGTTAAGAGATTAAGCAACTGTCGGAACACGAAGGTATCCTGGACGAACAGCAGTTGTACTGCTGGCGAAGCATGCACATCGAGCCATACCATACTCAGCACATTACATTTTGTGCTATTTATGGATTCGCAGCAAGTCATTTGCATTTGATGGTACTTGAAACGTTTGATGACATCGTACTCTTCCTGGATATCATCGACAGTGAAATCGTCCAAGTATGAAAGCAAGAGCGGCCATGACTGGGTAGTTTGCAAAGCATCTTGCATTCGGTTCGTGTCGAGTATGAAGAGCGATAGTAACAACTCAGACAAAGCCCTCCGGAATGCAATATGATCGCTTGCGCAGTCGAGTATCTCATGCAAATGGGCCAAAGTGCGATGATGTTGCAAGAGCTCTAGAAATGACGGGGGTATTCGGGATTCACTGTTCGAACTTTCCTCCGAATGGGGCGGGCTTGTTGTCGTTGTCGCAATCAAGACGTTGTTGAGTAATAAGGCAGCCTCAGTTCGGACATACTCGGGCATGACCACACTAGCCAGGCTCGCACAAGCAACATCCTGGTATTTCGGCATGGCAGAATGAACCGTTTGACGTCCTTCATCGCTCAATGCAATGTTCGCAAGAATGCCCAAGCCGGCTTGCTGGCACACCTCATCAGGTTCATCAAGCAATGCCACCAACCATTCGATGGACTCTTCGAACAACCAAAAGTCGCCCCATAGGCAGCTAAGTCTGCCCGCTACATCCACGACCGCCGTGCGGCTAAGCGTTCGTAAAGAGAGAACAGCTAATTGGTAGACTTTCCACTTGTACCGAGATGGTGCAGAACCGGTATACGACTCATGAGACGCTTTTTGGTGCGTGCCAATTTCGGAGACTAGGAACTTGATAGTTGATTTCGCGCACTGGGTATCAACAACAGCGAGGATGTTCGGCGCACTGACACAACGGGACAGCATGCGATGCGTATACAAGAGTTCCGTCTCTGAAAACTGTCCGTCTTTGGCCTGTAGATCGCCCAATTGGCACAATAAGCTTGGCAGATTCGTAGTGGCGGTCAGAACACTCATGTCTTGATCATCGACTATCTCGCAGATGACCGTCAAGAACCTCATTAGCTCTGAAATAAAGAGGGGATTTTGGTCCGGTGCCGCAGATTCTGTCGGTCCTGGGGTACTGTCAACCTCATCAGGCAGGTTCTTTTGATTCTCTATGTATCGATAGAGGGCGGGAACCAGAAGTTCCTTGGCGCAGCGTAAGAGCAGATCACGGAAGAACGCTCTCGTGGTCGGATAGATCATCCAGTCACGAAGAATGTGCAGCACTTGAATGAGCAAGAGCGCATCATCGGGCGTAGAAGGAACCGCAAGTAAAATCCTGAAAAGCGTGAAAGAATTAGTGTACACAGTATTTCAGCTAAGCCAATATCACCCACTTTTCGTATACACTTGAAAGATCATACTGAATGATGTATTCCGCGTCTTTCTCACATGTACATGCACCTCGAAACGCGCGTAATCCTAGTGCAAAGTCTTGGTGGGTTCGCGCCCTTTGCAGCCGTTGGAATGCTTGCTCAAGCTGGTAACGATAAGGGTTGTCAGCGTGTAGCATCACCGAATCTACGATAGGAAGCCGGGTATAATTTCGATATCCTATAGAAGAATTTCTCAGATGCCAGGATTTCATAAGAAAAGATAATGAGACTGTACCTTGCCAGAAGGGTCGCAAAAACTCGTCTATTAAATCCATGTGCAGATCTATTGGTTTTTGAGATGCCTTCAATGACGCTGGTCCATACAAGGTATAGTTTGCCAACACGCTGGGCTCCGGTGACAAGCTAGATTCATCGAACGGAAAGAGTACGGCCGAAAAAATCCGGGCAACGTCATACCGAATCTGTACCTCCTTTTGGAATATATCTACGTGCGAGAAATCAATACGCAACATTGCCGTGCTGAACCATATGGCAACTTACATTGACTGATGGCTCCCACGCATACTTCAGCACCTCGAACGTCGGCTCTCATAGCAGCATCCTGTTCAATCAATCCGCGAAGAAGCGAGAAAATGCGTGTTAGGCATGGAGAGTGCAGCAACCATGATGGCGGATCTGCCACAAGCTCGATCAGCTTCAAATGAATCTGAGCTTTAGCCGCCTCTTGAGTAGTTTGTTTTGCTATGTTCGAATTTGATCAGCGGTTTTTTTTAGCGTTTCTTAGATAGCAACATACACAATGCGGAATCGGTCAGGTCGCGTAAGGATGTGGCTATATCGTCTTCGCGCAACTCGGTAGACTCATCCAACTTCACACGAAGGTCATGTATTTGATCAATCTGTGATTTGAACGTTGGCAATGATTTCAACGTTTCAGACCAAAGCAATTACCTTATCCAGGTAACTGTCTTCAGCTCGCGTTTCCTGTATGATAGCCAGCATGGTAGAATGAAAGTACAGTGCATCGGCGGGGTCGTCGACCACTTTCTCGAAACCTGGCTGGGGAAGAAGTGCCGATAAATGAAAGGCGGCGTCCTCGCGTAATCTGTAATTTCCGGGATATGAGATTTGGAAGTGATCTTGACAAACTAGAGAGCAACGTACCCGCGATTTTTATGCATCAGAGCACGCGCCCAAAAACTGATTCTAGCATCGTCCGTTAACGCATCTTCCGCAGCGGCAAGCGCAGCGTAGAGGAATTTGCCGTTATCAGTAGGGTACGTTAATTGGAGGTGGGGCAAAAGGCTTTTGCTCCTAAAGGCATCATCATATGCCGAAATTGCTGGCTCGACCAATCGGTACCCAATATCTTGCAGCTGGGAATCTTGTTCAGAAAGCTTGGAAGCATGCATGTCTCGCTACGCTACTCACCTCTTTATCTGAAAATGCGTAAACGGAGTTGAGGACCGTTTCCAGGATGGACTGGTCCTGTGTGAAAACATGTAGCAAGCCGTTTTTCTGAATCCAGTACTGCCCAACTGTTTGAAGAACACTTTTGAGCGCCCTTTGGGATGGGTACTGTAAACACCATGCAAGCATGTCGCGCGCAACACCATTATCGGGGCGATCCATGATGAAAGATGCCAGACTATCTGCGAATCCAATGCGCACGTTGAAGTCAAAAAACATCCCGATCCCTTTGAGATCCCATGTATGGTCAGACTACCATAAAGTTGAGTGACATGCTTGAAGAGTAAGACAAAGACAATACCGCGCGCGTACCATTCGGGAATCTTCAAGCGCGCACAACATATCGACCGCCATAAGAACGACTCGTTCTCTTGCAAGGGTAAGATCACCCATGAGGTCACCCTCGTCCCTTTCTAGCGCAATACTGTGGTATCCCGCTGCTTCGGCCAGCATGTGTGCATAGGCTATAGGTAGATTCGACACATCTTGACCGGGCATATGCTGAGCGGCTATTTCAATGTGGAGCTTTACGAAAGGAAGCACGCTGTACAGCAGACGCATTACTTCGGGCAGCCATTCCAAATTTCGGAGAAGGGGCGCAAGATTGACGAAAATCTCGTGGCACGCGTAGGGGATGGAGATGGGATTCTGATTGATACCGGGACCTGGTCGATCCCAATCAGATTTCCGACTTCTCGTTGAAGTTCTGAGATTGGGAGCAAAGAGGTGGTCTTCGTCCGTGGAGTGGCGTACGTGTGTAAGATTCATGGCCTGGCGGAAGCTTGATGACCACGACAAGACCACTTCCTCAAGGTACATGAATGAGGGAGATGATGCATTATTGGTTGCATTTCTTAGCATTTTCTATTCAAGTCAACATTGTTTTTAAAGGGTACCACTTGGCGACCATGACATAACTTCGTTCTTACCTGAAACAGATGGGGACACTGTAGAAATATCTGGCCTCCAAAGTTGTCTAGCAGATGGCGGAAAGCCACTCGGTCCTGTTCCCAGTGTTCTCTATTGGAAGTGCGCTCTTCTGCTTTCAGAATCTTATAGAACTCATTGATGATATGATGGTCCGCATCAGTAAGGTATTGGGTATTGTAGGATTTGAATGCATATGGTAAATATGCAAGACTGGTAAAAGGAGCCGCTGAAGTAACGGTTTAGTCAGATTTGAACGGCATCTGTGTATCAACATGTCACACACCTGTAGGTAGGCGTCGCAATGGGGACGTGATGGGCTTGCGACTTGGACTGAGCCGTGTGGGACTTGTATCCCTCGTGGAGGGTTCACTACCGTGCTTTCGACTATGTGGATGCTCGGTGGGAACTGACGCAAGTGCAGTTAGGGCAGGACTTGTTCGCAATCCAGCATTGCTAGATATGTCACGGACTGGTCGCTTTGGGTCAACTGTGTACGATGGAACATGTATAACGCGTTGAAGCAAATCGGTTACAATGGAACTGCTTGAGTCCGTCAAGGGGATGGCTTTCTGCCAGTCAAGCAAGACGTGCCGAACACCTAGGTTGCCCAGTTCTTCGCGGCCCTTGTCGTTCTGCTTGATCTTGAGCAATGGTTTCGTGAGTATAAACAAACCACCGTGCTTACATGAATCAGCTCTTTCAGAATATAGAGATAGTTATGCAGACTCTCGGAAGCATAGTCTTGAGGATCCAGGCAGTTCAGGAGCTTGGCAAGACCTTCTTTCTCATAACATAACGCATCTGTCCTCAGAACACAGGGTTGAGTGAATAGGAACGCTGCCTTGCCGCCCAATCACATACCGGTCGTCACAATACCGGATCTAAGCTTGAACTAGAGGGAAATAGCTTTTTGCTCAGTGCATGCAATATTCGGAGGCGTCCTATGTTCGCCCTCATACCTGTAAGTCGCGTAATGCTCGTTGTCGCACCTCCGGGATCGGGTGATCTAACTAAAGTCTAAGCTGAGGATTCAGACGGGAAGTTGAGAAAAGACATACCAAGCTTCTGAAAGAGGTCCATGCAGGAGGCGCTTTACTTGGACGTTGGCAGTTCTTGTTAGCCTTGCCCTGGCCCGATTTCGCGTATGTTTCGGAAAACAGACTTGAAAGTCGGACGACAAAGCTCCACAGGCTTACGCAAACTTGATTTTGCCACGTATGGACAAATGACAGGATTTTGCGCAGCACAGGGCGACTTATACCTGGGAAATTTGGAGTTACGACAAGCATGCTACGCGACAAAGCAACAGTGCTGAGTGTTTACGAATATAGGTATAGGTACTGTACTTTGAGTTTGCAGCAGAATCAGGAAGCGAAAAGTAAGAATTGTACAAAATGAAGTAGAAAAAAAAAGCTTATAAAGTCAGCAACCAATCGCTCTCTTTGGAAACCGTCGAACCAGGCAGATCACCACACCTGCCGGTTCCAGCAGCCGTACAGACTCCAAGTCGAATGTGTGCGTAATAGATTGCCCCTTGCTGTCGGAAATAAAATAGGATTTGACATTCGCTGTCACAGCAACGGCAGCCCCCGGTACCAGCGGTACCAAGGCTGTTGCGAAGTCTGTTGGCGGCACCAGCTTTCCACAGCAGTCAACGGCCTTGGGCCAGGAGGGAAGGGGTTGGTCCAGTACCCAGCTGGGTCGTTAGGGTGTGTAGTACAGGGGATGGAGGAAGGCGTGGAAACCGGGGCCTTGAGAACAATGTTCGGGGAATCGGCCCCCCGCACGAGACCGCAAGGACAGTCCGGAGAAAGTTCCGCCAAAGGGCAAGATGCCTGGACAGATGTAGCGGCGAGGGTGAAGGAGGCCCAATCTTCTTGAAAGGCGGGCAGTGGGAGCGGCTCCAGTACCACCACAAATTTGGATTTGCCTTCGAAAGGCTTGCTGTTGCCGGCGTAGTGGTCCCCGCACACTCCCAGTTTTGAAGACATGCCCAGAATGCCGACGAGGACGACGACGTAAGGGGAGGAGGAACGGGCGGTGTCTGTACGCAACGTAGCGGAACTGTGAATGCGGTTCCAATGGGCGTTTGCAAAGAGGGCTGGGTTGCCCATGTAAGATTCGCGGGTGATAAGTTTCTCGCGGAAGCATTCCAAAGAAATTGGAGGGGGGGGGGGGGGGGGGGGGGGGGGAGATGTCGGAGGTACAATATCAGCGTTGTTGAGCAAATGGCTGAGGCGTTTGGCACGATCCATTTTTTTGACGGGCCGTCAAAGTTGCCGTCGCGCAAACTGTTCTCCTTTCCTCTGGATTTCTGGGCCAAACTTGAGGAAATTACTGGTTTCGTTGCGTACCTAAAGTGGATTGTTTATTACCATCATGTGGAACTCAAAGCAAGCAATATCATATATAAAGAAAACGTACTGTTTGTCGTTATACTCCCAGGCGATAAATTCACCGTGCGCTTCTGCAGCCTCGCGCGTATGGCTCCAGCCGTTATCATATGAGGCAATACATGCTCCAATGCGAGCTGTACGGATTTTTTGCTTTCGTTTTTGATGAGTTTTGATGCGTCCATCATCCCCCGCTTTTTCGAAGAAGGTCGATTTGCTTGCTCTCGCAATGATGCCAATCACGTCAAAAAAGTTGGCGGTCTCGTTGTATCCTAGCCCAGCATTGACAGCGGCGGCTGGCACCGAGTAGTTCAACATACAGGGGATCTCGCCTCTTTTCCGTGTGTCCTGGTCTGGTGTAAAGTTACGGAAAACAGTTGCAGGTTTGCGAGCGTTTTGATGTTCAGACTGTCCTTGAAAAAGAGAAATTTGGAGATCCCGCATCTCCGTTTGTTCCGATTCAGAGGGTTTCCGCTCGGTCAGGTAAGGTACTGTGGTCAAGAGCATCCAACATCTGCCATCTGCGATCTGTGAACATGACAGGGCGAAGGACGCGCTGCGCGGCCATTCCAGAATCCAGAGTTGCATCTTTACGGCCGTCCTACAAAGAACGGAGGAAATAGCAGCTCACTATGGAGGACCAGGGTACGTAGATACAGTTCTGGAGGGGATGCATGGAGTCCACTCTGGTTAGCGGGATACATTTGAAGCTGCCGGGACAGACCGTTTTCCTAGCTCCTGTCCAAGTCGGCCAATTCAGAGTGGAACAAATATGAGGTCCTTTCAATGGCTTTCTCATAAAACCTTGCCCATACGGCAATGCTTTTGTTAACGGTGACTTTCATGCATGTTTCGTTGTAGTTGTTCCTAGGCGTTTGATCTGAGGTTCGAGAGTTAAGAGCTTCCAAGTTTGGCTGCTGGGGTCGCTCCCGGGCATACTAAAGTAGGTGGGGACAACAGAAGACTATGGCAAGAGGCTAAATATGAACGCTGTGGGTAAAAAAAGCTATGAAGTTGTACTCGTGATCTTGGAAATGTTTGCCAGTGAGAAGCATTTTTTGCCAGGAAACTCAGACGTCGAATTCTTACGTGATCCGCGAACCTCCTTTTCCGAGTTTTCCGCTGGAAAAAGCTGCTCACTCCGCCGCATCCTGGAGCAAACAACGAACTATATACCATCAGACATTTGGACGCTATTAGCTACCTCTGGATAGACCGACAAAGTTTCAAGAACATACTCTGCCTTTAGTCTTCACCGGTGGTCTCGATATTTCACCAAAGACGACTGTCCGACCGCAACTGGTCTTCGAAAGGGATCTAGGACCCATATCATCACATTTTTGGGCTACTTCACTACATCAGTCAACTTTCCATGCCCGGAGAATCATAGTCAAGTGCTGAGGCATTTCATCTGCTGCCCAACGTAGATCCTCAGCTCAGCATATCAAAAGATCGTCTGGTAATTTTTACACAGCAACGATCTTACTAGTCTAGCTGTAGAGTAGCTTATTTATGCCATAGCACAAATCTTACAAAGGCAAAAGCAGCAATGAACGAAGGCGGCGGAGTGAGCATGGTTTTGTGCGGCTCAATCAGCAATCAACCCACATCGTTGCCAAACTTGCCAACCTCCTGCCGAATCAAACGTAAAAATTCTGGTGATTTCTCATCACACGCAGAGTGGACCAAGCGGCGAAAGGAAGTGCCATCCGAGAAACTGCCTGCCCCGTCAACAGCGATATCAATACCAGACACAAATCTCCTCCTCCCTGAATTCCTTCACTCAGACTCAAATGAACCTCCACCCCCGCCACCACCCCCAGGCCCAACCCCGGCGTTTGCATATGAAACAGGCCGAAGGATAGATCTGCTTTTAGAACAAAAGGAACAGAACTCTCGGATAAGTTCAACAGTCCCACGATCTGCATCGGGTGTTGTTCGAAGACCATCTCGCCTATCGCAATCTTTGTCGGACTCGGCCAGTCACGACGAACTAGCTGTGACTTGTGGGAATAAAGTAGCAACAGATTCTACTGCGATGAAGGAAATCCCGCCAATCAGTGCCATACCGTCCGCAGCGGAGGAAGATATGAGAAGGCCAAGTTCTTCCTGTGATGCAATGGATTCCCGACCTCCAAGCTCAACGGCTTCTGCATCTGACACCATAGGGTCACATGGGGACACGTCGTTGGACCAGGGCAGCTGTAACAAGCAACGCGTTATCATTGTGGAGCGTGCCCCGTCCCAAGATCACATTCGAACGGACCATGGACTGCGCAAACGTACGGAGCAAAGCAACCTTGGGCAGCGGCATACTGATGGTGGTAGGCAACGACGTCGTTCGCGATCTTCTCGCTCATCAGCCCGCGGGCCACATCGTAAGGAAGATCGTGATCGACATCACAGATCCAGGTCGAGAAGCAGATCTTACGAAGAGTCGCGATATACTAGAAGACGAGGACGAAGCCACTCTCGGGAAAGATCGCAAAGGTCATCAAATGCCTCCCCCAATCGTCGGCAGATGTCCGGCAGTAGGAGTCCTTCGTTGTCATCGAAAAGCGGTCACTCTCACAGTCATCCTTCGACAAGGAGAGACCGCCGCATGAGTGCTAACCTCCTCACGCCCTGCTCTCGGTCAGACAGATCGTATTCTCGTGACCGACAACGTGCAAACTCCCCCGCCCAACATTCAACTTCTCATTCACATCGAGCCGAGTTCGTACAAATGCCCGCTAGCAAAATTGTGATACAAGAACGCACCGTAGACCGTGACGTGAAGGAAGGATGGACACCCATAGCCAAGGCTGATCCTATCAAGCCGCGCAAACACAGCTTGAATGGCAATGTTGATAAGCGAGGCAATGATAGCTTCGGCTCGCCAAATACAACTACCCCTAAAAAGAATAAAAGGAAAAGGAATAAGAATCGGAGCTTAGCCAGAGAGCGACAGGAGAATTCGCACAGCTCCAAAGTGCACCCAGCTAGTAGCTCTTGCGCTTCTGATGCAGCAAACGATCTCGAGCAACAGGTGGATCATGCTTCTTTAACTGAAGAATTTGCATTGCAGCCAAATGAAAAATTGGAAGAACAGTGTGATGGTGGACGAATGAAAGTCGAAGTCGACGATCAGAGCTTGGCTGTGGAAGGTCAAATACCATTTTCGGTTACTCAACATGAAGAGATCAAAACTGAAGATGAAGAAGGCAGGGAAATAATGGAGCCAATTCTAGACGTTGCACCACAACTGCAAGAACCAGAAGGTGATGAGAAGGATGTTGAACAAATAGAGGTCAACATCAGCAACCAAGAGAGTGATAATATTTCCCATACTGAAGTCCATGCGGACACCAGTGAGTTGCCAGCTACTCTTGATGAGCATACCGATAGTGCCCAAACGCCAGCAAATCTGGAAGAACCTACGGAAACAATGTCAGGCTCTGTAAAGAACATCCTCGAGGCAGAAATCTCCAAATCTAATTCGCCGCCAACTATCATTCACGAAAGTCCCCCTAGCAATGCGGAGAACTGGAGATGTGATGTCGGACCTGTATATACCCCCAATGATCTGTCTGGTATGATTGTCGTAGAGGCCGGATCAGGAACCATATTGGCCGCCGAGGAAATGGAAGATTTATTTGTTAAAGATGAAATATCAACAGGTAAGGCCCGCATACTAGAAATCGTCTAAGCAATGAGCGACAATCTTATGATCCCCATCGCAGAAACAACGCCCGCCCGCGCTCTGTTGGCAGATCTAATCTCGTCGCAGATACGGCTACACGTACGGAATGGCCGGGGCGCCGTTGCTCGCATCACTGGAACAGTATGCGCATATTTACCTTCTTCGAAAATCTGCTATATTGCAGACGCAGTAGAGATAACATTATCCGTCACGACCATCCCGCCACCGCCCTCACCCACTTCTATCATTTCTCAAGAGGGTGGCGTCGGCGCGGAAAGTACAACATACTTGCTTTCCCACTCAACACCAATCCGGAGGATATCTCAGGTCGATCTGTTCGTCGAGGACGTCTCCCTGGATGATTTTGATCCTTTTGCATTGATTGATGAATTTTACACTATTCCCTCTACCCCCATTTGTCCACCATCCACCCCACCTCCCCCCGCAGAATCGGACATGACCAACCGACAATCATCGGAACCCATCAAAGATTCTGATACCACTCGTCAAGCGCCTCTAACACCACCTGCCGAAAAGATGACTGACACGTTTGCTCAACTACCCACTGCATCATGTGTTGAAACATATCAAATCCACACCCGCACTTTTCCCTGTCTCGCCATTCCCGCCCATTGCATCACACGAATATCCCCGCTTCCCCTCCACTAATCCAACACCCGACTTTGCGTTCTCCCAGGGTTGTCAATCTGTTATTGTATCTATCTAGTGCACTTGATTGCTTTCCGTATCTGCGCCGGCGCATATTTCCACCACCCTTTCCTTCCTCCTCCCTTCATTACTCTAGCAATACATATACGATATCCTGCTTTTTGTCATGAAATCTCTCTACACAATCCTCGCAAATCACTATATCTCTCACTTCCATTCCGCCGGGAGACTGCATATTACATTCACATTCAGTAAAAACATAACTTGAATATTGTAAACGGGTGCAAAATATGGTCGCTCCATTGACACCTATATACGCTAAAGTCGCCCTCACTCACTCCACAGGGGCGACGGCGAGATTTCAAACCGCGTAGGGTACGTCTTCCCAACTGGTGTTCGCTCGGTCGCATATAAAGACACTTTCGCTACCTTCGCCATACTGGAATGCACATCCTGACCAAACGGTATTCCAGTGACTACATATTAAACCTGTAGTGACGCTTCTCCATCGCCCTTTGGGCTGACAATCTCTCTGTCGGGAGTTGCTCCCCCAAAGTCGATTCTCGCATCATCCGTTCTATATCCTGGCAGAATAGCGTTGTACCAACCCAGTGACCATACCCTAAAAACAGTACGTCCTGCGTCCCATCCATGACTGGCAAGTGGTTCATCACCTACTCTTCTATCGAATTGGAGCCAATGATGGGGCTTTCGAGATACTTTGCTAATGGATGAGGTCTCCATGTCAAGCAAAGGTAGTGTCGTTTTCGCCCCGCTCGTAGCCGATATACTGAAGAGTATATATAAGAGTTCGTTGATGTGATGTGATGTGCTGTCTTTGTGGTACTACATTCAGGAAGAGTTTTCTGCCCTTTGCACCTCTTAAAATAAGCATCTGGCGGCCGTTGTGTAGTCATTCGCCATAACCTCAATTGAAGTTTTCCATCATACATTCGGCACTTTGTGATCGATAATGTTGGGAGTTTCGGATAGATCCAGCACGTCTTTCTGATCTTCTCGAAGGCTCAAGTCGATCTGCTGGTCTGCCAGATAATAAGGGGAAGGAAACTAGTGCCGCTTTTCCGGCCAAGGCATATCTTGCCATGTAATGTACTGGATTTGGGGAAGGAAAGTGCCAGAGTGTCTCGAACTGTAGCGTTGTGGGGAAGTTGAAATTTTGAAATTTTGAACTTGGAAATTCCCGACGATCTCGTTCAAGATCACTCCGGAGATCACTACTCGGGAACCTGCTCTGGAACTTCTCTGACTACAATGGTTTCTTCCAAATTCAAGCTAGAGGCTACAGTACCCTTTCCTCTTCCGGCCGCACCTACTGAAATCCACACCTACAAGCACATAGACTCAGACTTTCGCCTGGTGTTTTGCCCTCTACCTGGACCATTATGCCAGATTTTTGCCATTGTTCCCACCGTGGGCGAGGGAGATGAAGGCCTTGCCCATACATTAGAGCATCTTGTTTTCTGTGGGTCTGAGGGAATCCCTCACCGAGGTTATCTGGATAATCTGGCTACTCGCTGCTTGTCAGACGGCACAAATGCATATACTTCGGAAGACCACACCGCTTATTTCCTGACAACCGCTGGATCAGAGGGTCTAGTCGATGTTCTACCCGTCTACATTGATCATATTCTCCACCCTACACTGCGGGACAATCAGTTCGTCACGGAGGTTTATCATCTTGATGGCGAAGCAAAGCATCAAGGTGTAGTCTATTGCGAGATGGCAGGCCGCGAAAACTCGGAATGGGATAGACAAGACTTAGTGATGCGGAGACTACTCTATGGAACTGATAATACATATTCGCGAGAATGTGGTGGACTAACACGGGAAATCCGAAAATTGACAAACGAGCAAATCAAGCAGTATCATCGCAAATATTATCATTTGGACAATCTGACCGTGGTCATCACTGGGCAGGTTGATCCGCAGACGGTCTTTCAAAAGATTGAGGAAAACGGGAGAATCCTGACAGCTAAATCCGAGTCAGTAGAGATTCCACCCATTGTACTACCGCAGTTCTCAGCCCCATCTGGAAACATAGTCAAGGAAACAGTGAAATTCCAGTCATCCGATGAGGAGATGGGGTCAATAGCATATGGTTGGCGCGGGCCACCCTCTGAAGATGTTTTCACCACAACTGCGTTGGAGGTCTTGCTTCGCTTTTTCATTGACACTGCTGCCAGCCCTTTCCCACAAGCATTTACAGAACGAGCCAATCCTCTTGCATCCCAAGTTAGCTACTCCGTCTCCAAATACGTGCAGACCTCAATACAAATAAAATTTAGTGGGGTGCCATTCAAAAAGGAAGATGAGGGAGATGATATGGATGTCGACGGCGAAGAGAGCGATGAGAATGAAGACAGTGAAGAAGAGGATGAGAACTCTGAAGATGAGGATGAAGATGGCGATGGCGATGAGAGTGACGTGGACGAGGAGGAGCTTTTCGAAGGAGATACGTACCATAAAAGGCTTATGGAAGTTCTCCAGCGCGCTCTTTCTGGGAAAAGCCTTAATGCCGACACCATACGCTCGGCGATTCGCCTCCACCGTCGCAAAACTTTGGAAATGCTGGAAGAGGATGCCTTGGGTGCTGTTTCCACGTATATTTCGGTAGATGTTGTACGATATGCTCTGGCGAATGCGTCCACCATAAAGGACACCAAGGCCCAAGGTGCAAAGCCTGTGCTCACAACTCAGGCGCCAATGTTTGAGATTTTGGACGAACTCGAGAAGAAACCGGTCAGTTTCTGGGTTGATCTGGCCAAACAGTGGTTCGTGAATGCACCTGTGGCTGAGGTCAAAACGATTCCAGATGTTAAAATGGCTGAAGAGCACACTCAAAATGAGACGGAAGAGCAAACGGCGCGAGTGCAAGAATTAGGAGAAGCCGGTCTGGAGCGGTTAAAGAAAGCCGTCGATGAGGCTGTGGAAGAGAACAAGATTGACTTGCCGGATCACCTTGTAGCGCAAATGCCACCTGTTCCGGATGTCACCAAGGCAGCCAAACTGGGAGGGGCAATGTACTTTGCGGACCTGGATCGCCAGCATCCTACCAAGGCAGCAAAGCGACCATTTAGCGCATGTCAAATTGTTGAAACTGAAACCGTGTTCACACATTTGAGAATAGCGCTGCACACCGAATCGTTACCTGATGATCTGCGTTCGTACTTGTACCTGTTCGAAGGTTTAATTTTCCAGTCACCTTTGACTTTACCTGGACCGGATGGAAAGACTACAACGGTGGACTATCGGGACGTCGTTCGTCGGGCTACAGACCTCTTCGTCTCTTACTCGGCTGCTGTCGGCATAGACGATGGCTCCTCAGACAGCTGGCTTTGCGAAGTCTTTTCCGTCAATGCCAGTGCTGAATCCGCTGACTTTGAAGCTATGGCTGCCTACCTTATTCAATGTTTCCTGTTTACAACTTTTACCAAGGAGCGCCTCGTCACTACTGCAAAGAACTTGCTTAGCCAGTTTGTCGAGAGCAAGCGCGATGGGTCATTCATGGTGGATGTCATTTCTGGTGAACTTCTTGATCCCGCAGTACCGGTTCATACTGTGGAAAAGAACAATCGTGCGCTTGGACTGTTTAGGCAGGAGCAACTCCTGAAGCAGTGTCTCAAAGCATGCAAAGATGGCGCGCATGACACAGTGCTGGCGAAACTCGAGAAGATCAAGACGCTGCTATTGCTGGGCGCAACCAAGGAAGGTCCTTCGTTTGTACAAATTGGATTGCCAACTGGGTCCACTGTGGCGGCCAAGACCTCTTTGGGCAAGGACCAGAGTGTGGCAAAGTTTGCCGAGATCTGGGACCGGGAATTCGCTGCCTACAGAAAATTGCAGTCTACAGCAACACTCGACAACAGTACAGGTGCAGCAACGGTGCGCCCTTCTGCATTCCCTTATCCCCGCGTTCCTTATAACCCTCAACGCTGCAATCGCGAGTTGTTTGGTTCTTCGCTTCTGGTTCCCATTCCCGGCGTGACCACCTCGTACCTTTCACAAACCGTACCCTGCGAGGTACTTCGACCACACCCCCATTCGGATTACTTTGCTGGTCAGTCCCTTTCACATAAATTTGTTGCCTAATTCGCTAACCTCACGCGCCGGCTCATTTTAGTCCGACTATTGACTGAACTGCTATCCCGCATCGAAGGACCTTTATACACGGCGATTCGTGGACAAGGGTCAGTATGCAGCTGACAACTTTTTCTCCCAAGGCAAGATATCTTATTCAAATCTTTACAGCTTTGCGTATGGACAAGGCGTCGGCCTTGACCTATGGAATGGCACCCTCGAATTTTCCCTTTACAAGTCCTCGGAGCCACAACGTGCCCTCTTTGCTTTCTACACTATTCTCATTCGTCTCGGCAACTCCGTCGGGTTCGATGACGTGTGCAGCGCGACAAATATCGAGACGGCAAGAGCTAGCATCGCATTTATGAATGCTCAACGCAGGGCCACTAGTTCGAGTGTGGTGGCTGGCAGTCTAAAGGGAGCGTTGAAGGTGCGTCCGTTCATCAATTGCACAGAAAGGGAACAAATTGGGCTAAACTTGGCATATTGAAGGGATTCACCAGCCTGGAAGACGAAGACCAGTTTCAGCAAGGTCTGTACAAGGTTACAGCAGAAGATATTCGACGCGTTTACAAAAAGTATTTCCTTCAATTCTTTGATTCTTCTGTGTAAGTGTTCCCTCTCCCCGTTTCTTGAACTTGCCACTAAGATGGTTTTCGTAGCCGAATGACTGCAGTCACAACTTCCCCGCCATCTACAGCCGACGCCGCCCATCCCTTGCTCGCACAATTCTCGGAAATCCCCAATGGAGATGCATTGCGCAGCATGCTTACGGCTATTGGCGATACCACCACGGACGTGTCTGCTGTCGACAAAGACGTATTGAAGGGCTGTGCTATCGATTTTTGCGAGCGCGACACCAAGGCGTTGGGCGAAGCGTGGGGCACGGTTTAGTTTGAGGATAACTAGACATTGAGCGGAGCTGCATACTTGCATAGAGCCTTACATTAGAGTAACATTTTATTCTTATTCCGGTCTGAACGGCAAGACAAGGATCGTCCTCTTACTTATCTCCGATGATCAAATGCTGGAGGCTGGTCATATTGCGAGTGATTGGAAAACTTCAACATTTCACCCTTACTGGAAGATGGCAGACAGTCTGGGGTGTCCATATTTGCGGCATTGATTTTTCGGGTGCTCATTCAATGTCTCTGTGACTATATGATGATCATGAATTATTTCTGGCGACATCAGCTCCGACTTTCAGCAGGCATAAAAACGTCCATGATATATATATTCAAGTCCATTCCAAGATGAAAGGGGGGTGAGGTAGACAGACAGTACGATCAGGGGGAGAAAATGCAATGCACGCATCGTCTGCAAAAGTGCTATTGAACCCTACAAAGCCGTCAGCTTCACTTCAACATTTCCCTTGGTTGCCAGACTGTAAGGGCACACTTCATGCGCAGCCTTCAACAGCTTTTCGACCTCGGCCTTTTCCCAACCCGGAACCTTGACCTTCAGGTCTACGCCCAACGCGAATCCCTCGGTTTTGCCAGATGGAGGGCCAATGTGTACTAGAGCCGTGGCAGAGGTGTCTGCAGGGAGAGCTTTGTTGAATTTGGTCTTGGAGACGAGACCCATGGCGCCGATAAAGCATGCAGAGTAGCCCATTCCTATCAATCACCATAAGTAAAATGTTCACCATTTTCCGTCAAGAAACGAGTTTGATGGTTTACCAAAAAGTTGTTCTGGGTTGGCACCCTTTCCGCTACCACCCAGTTCCTTGGGCATGGCCAGATCAACGCTCAGGGCGCCATTGTTGCTGACTGCTTTGCCGTTGCGGCCTCCGGTGGACTTGCTCTCGGCAGTGTAGAGTACTTTTCCAAGGGTGGTAACAGAGCGGCTAGTGGAACGAATAATGGCCGGGGAGGCAAGCAAAGCTGAACGGCGTAGAACGGGGCGAAGTAGAGCAGACATTTTATGCTGAGATTTACTGATTGTTTAGATGGAAAGATTTGGTTTTTGATCTTGATCTTGGGATGAAGGCCGCGGCTGCGTGAATTCTGCCGAGAGACGATAGACGTTACACAAAGTTGTCACTTCAAATGTACATAGCAAAAGTATAAACTCATCTATATACAGGATGCCCTAGAATGATACATTACAATGATAGGAAGGGGATGAGTGCAGTTCTACAGCCTATCATCTGAAACGAGCGCTGGCCAGATATATAAAAACTGAGGCAGAGATAGAGACGTTACCCATAAATACAAGTGCTTTGATTTGCGAATGAGGAGATGTCAACTTGGAAGGGGTTGGGGTTCTTGGACTTGCTTTGAGGTACACTATCAGCGGAATCACTACTTGCGCCGGTTTTTAACAGCATGCCAGACCCCGTATGCCAGTATGGGTGCAGTTGCAGTGAGTATAAGCTAGATGTGAAATCATAATTAGCTGTGTCATGTAGAAAAGACTGACGGAAACCTACAAGAACTACAGCAAAAGCCCGAGATTTACGATCTTCGTCGTCACCGGCGCCGGTCAGCGGAATGACCAAGGGTCGATGATCAACCACTTCCAAACTGGCCAAACGCTGTTCAACCTGCGCTAAGCGGCTCATAACAGCTTTGAGAAGATTACTGACATCTCGATTCGACTGCTCGCTCTCGACCGGCGACTGCCGCTGCCCCTGATATGCGAAGCGCTCTCCGAGCTCACCCCTACTGTTTAAAAGTTCCTCGGCAACCGCAACGGCTAGTTCAGGTGGTGGTGGTATTGGAGGAGTGGAGGGGGAAGGGAGCAAGTCTCCTGAGGGCGGAGTATCGGGCTCGGGTATGGAAGGAACATCTCCGGGAATCATGGTGGGTGATGCGGGAAAATTGCGATGCGGGCGACGGCGGATAGAGTTGGAGGGAACATCTTCGAAAGAAAAGCGGTCTTCATCATCACTATAACTTGTCTCGCGCACAAACTTGCGAATGTCGGAAAAGATTGCTTCAACATCTGGTCTGGAAAGGGCAAGTCAGAGGTGCACTTGAGGTGCTGCCCTATACCAAAATCGCGTACCTATCGTCCGGTTGAACATATCGTTTCATATAACTTTCAACTTGCTCAAAAGTGATGTCTGCGCATTGTTGGAGTATGGGCAGAGCTTCTTCCATGTAGTGTTGCATAGCAAGCTCTTTGGGCATGTCCCCCAACCTACTCCAAGCATCCCTGATTGCCGTCATTTTTGTCAAACTCTGAATGCCGGAATCAAAGTGCAATGTGCCTTACCATTTGTATCTTCCGGCAATATCAAACCATCCTGGCCGTACGGGAATGTTGCATTTTCCCACAATCGCCTGTCCATAAACAGTCAGTCCAAGAGTCTTTTGTTCCATTCGTACCCAACCCACCTGTTTGTAATACGCATAGAGCTCGACCTTTTTGTTGTTGCTCACGGCCACGATTTCTTTCGGTGTGGCCGAAATCAGTGCCACTACCCGCAGGAAACGTTCTTCCATAGGAACACTCGCAGCTCCACCTTTCCCAACCGTTTTTTCTTCAGATTCCAGCTATCGTCGCCCTGTGGTCGGCCGGTACCCAGCGGTCCCTTTTCCTAGTCTGTTTCTGTGCTTAATCGAGGTCTCCGTCGCAACTAATCCAAGAGCGTAATGGACAAAAGTCACCACGAAAGTGTTGGGAAAAGGACGGCCGGCCAAATGACACGCGCTGTCACAGCCCAAGCCACGCGTGACTTTGCTCACGTAAGCACTTTGACGCGCTCTTGGACCCTAAAAAAAGGTGGGAATTTGTTCACCTGCACCCAGCTTTTTACAGTGATTGTCTCGCTCCAAATGAGCCAAAAGTCTATGAAACCTGGTTGAAATTCCTGGGAATGTAATATGGCATCAAACAACCACCCGTTCAAATCCACAACGCATCACTTTCCCGGAGGTTATACGTTGTTCAATCAGAGTGGTAAAGGGGATATCATAACGAAAGGGGACCATCCCAAGATCCAGATATGACTTTTAACTCCATCACCTTTCCCAACTAATGTTTGTTCGCGCTCACACGACTCGCGTGAGCATAATTACAAACAAACGTGCCTGGTACACTTGCCATATTCTATACGATGACGATGCCAGCTCATCGACTATCGTTCCAAGCATCCATGGCGTTTACGCGTACTTCGAATCGGAGGCGACAGAGTCTGAGATCCCTTCTTCGGGGCATGCAGACTACAGCAAGTGGACAGCGCGGAGGTCAGTACGATTGGGACGTTAGCAGCCGCGTCGCTGCCCAAGTTGCGTAGTGAGACAGTATGTATTTGGAAAGCCAATAAAGTAAATAAAAGGCTATTTGGAAAGCCAACAAAGTCAGTAAAAGACAAAGTACATCAAATGCAGTCGGGGTCAATTCCCTCGTCATTAAGGTCATCTTCTTCATGGTCATCTTCATCGTCAGTGTAAGAAGTCCGTGATAATGTTGGGTCCAGGTTGAGTCCGGTAGAGGACAGATGCGCAAGTCGGCCGCTAATTTCCTCGCAGACTACCCCGTTTGGGGGAATCGGGTGAATGAATCACAATTATCAAGAGTATTGGGAGTATCGTTGCAGATGGGGCCGCAGATGTAAATACATGGTCAACGTGTAAAGCTGGATCTGCCTCTCAACTCTCTCATTCCATCCAAGACTCGCAAGAGCCCTGTATTGTTATTTATTGTCACTACCTCCCTCGGTATCAGGGTATATACTGAAACTAAATGACCGATCCCCTTTCTATGGGTTCTAAAATGACAGACGACCTGCAAACTGGCCCGCCAGCTACAAAAAAAACTTATAACTATCAAAGTTACGATGGGGTATCCTGGAAGTCTGTATCCTCAGCGGCTGGAAGCCGCTCATGCAAGAACCTCGCACTGAATGCATTGGTTGCAAAATAACAAAAGTCCAATGTCTTGATCGAATGAGAACAACGCACTTCCTGGGCAAACGCTTCTGTAGGCGTGAAGTTAGAAGTTAGGTCAGAGGCTTGCGTATGACATTTGAACATACGAATGGGCCATGCAGCGCGATCGGAGGTGCTCGTTGAACTCGTCGATAGGAGTCGGTGATGTGCTTTGGTATGTTATTTGCATATCGCAACTTGTGCAATCTATCATTGGGCCCGGGCGCATTATCCATCGGCCCTGTCCACACACAACACATCCATGCATGGCGGTGGTGGGATCAGCGAGTTGATGATCTTGACCATCCATTAATGTATGGGCGGGATCTTCAGCCAAGGCGATGGATTGCTCATATTCACACAGCATCTGTTCTTCGGCTGTCTGCGCGGCTCTCAGCTCCTGCAAGATCTCTTCCTCCCAACCAGTACCTGCCCAGCCCTGACTACGACCCTCTGCTTCGAAACGCTTCCACTCATCAGCCAAGAAGTTTCGAGTCCACTATGGTATGCCGAGTCAGCCTTTCAGTGATGTGCTATAGCCTTTTGACCCGAACAGACCTCTTCTTCGACAAGGGCATCCCAATTAGAGTCTTTACCCTGATCAGAGTCACCGTAACCTGATGATCCATCCAGACCCGAGAGTTGCCTTCGTCGCCTCACTTCAGCACTTCTTGATTCCTTCAGACGTGCCATGCACTGGCTTTTGAACCGATCCCGCCATGTGGAAGGTGTGGAAGTTGGTTGGTGGTGGGAGTTGTGAGACGACGAAGAGGGCGAGAGCGGTGAGGAGGTCCGGGGCGCAAAAGACCGCTTAACGGGTGTCCGTGGTGGTCGGCCAGGTAGGCCGCTGCCGCTGCCCTGCATGGAAGGACTATGTGCGGCCATCATTTCCTGTTGAAATCATAAAAGTCGGAACTGGAAAAGTGCTTTGTCATTGAAAAGTTGTTTTTGGATCGTGAACCACATTGGAACCAGCGTGAGCTCAAAGATTGAAAGCAAAAGCAAAAATTCTCGAACGAATACAAACAAGACATTTGGTAATTTCAAAATGGACGTTACAGAGCAGCTCAACGCCGGCAAGGCCAAGTAGTAAGTGGTTGGAGACTAGAGGTGGTCTGGCCGGAAAAGCTAACCACGAGATTTTTCTTCGATAATAGCAAGACAACGGAAGTCGAGAAGTTGGTTCCTCTCGACTTTGACCTCCGCAACCTTGCCGCATTCGACTCTAATCCCATCGATCCCGCCGCGCTCAAGAAAAGCCCAGATGCCTACCTTCGAGAATTGGCCCGGGAGGGCGTCCAATTGCTGATGAACGAGATTTTCCAGTTGCCTACCGAGACTGAAGCCGATGGAGTATTTGCCAAGCTACCTGATGCCACAACGCCAATGGCTCGTGCCAAGCCTGTAAGTAACAGGGCGCTATCACCGATTCGCTGGAGAAGTCAGTTTTAACCGATGTTTACGTTTGTAGATTCCAAAGGAGAAGGCACAAACACGATGGGAGAAGTTTGCGGCCACCAAGGGTATCACAAAGACGAAAAAGTCTCGGATGGAGTTCGACGATGCATCACAGTCATATAAGCCACGATGGGGATACAAAGGTCCTGATAACGCAACCAACGATGACTGGCTCATCGAAGTACCGCAGAAAGCTGGTATGTGCCATATCCACTGCCTACTCCCGCTGAATGGCCATTAATTGATGTTTGTCCACAGATCCTATGGAGGATCAGTATGAGAAGCGAAAAGAGGAAAAGAAGGAGCGGGTCGACAAAAACAAAATGCAACATCGACGTAACAGAGAAGAGACTGTCATAAAAGAGTCTGGCAGAAACCCGCACGAAGTCCGCAAAAATGCACTTCAGCAGCGCATTGTGGAAAGCAAAACGTCTACTGCAAGTTTGGGCAAGTTCGACAAGGCTTTGTATAAGGAGGATCAAATTAAGGTGGGAATCACGCTGGTCTTGCTAACTAGGTGGGACAATGTATTGACCGGACAATCGTTTGTAGATCAAGCGGACTGTCAAGAGAAAGTTTGACTCCACGACCAAGGATGGCAAGGAGGAGAAGGAGGCATCCCTCAATTTGGCCAAAAAGGTTCTGAAGGGAGGGGACGCCGGGGTTGTCAATGTCACCAAGGTATGTTTCTCAAAGTTTGGTTCTGGATGCTGTTCAGTATACTTATATTACTTCATAGGCTGTGAAACGGGTCCACCAACAAGGCGGATTGAAGAATGTGAAGATGGATGAAGACCGCAAGAAGCGGCGCTCAAAGAAGTAGATGGCTAACGGTCGTTATCTCCAAACATTTAATTTATTTTGGTTTTGTATCTATTTGATCTGTTTCCCATCTTGCGTTTGAGACCTTTCATGGCCATTTATGTACAGTAGAGGCCCGTTGCGGCATATTCAATAATTGGATGATGATGAATCGGTAAGTTAATACTACGTACAACTATCTGACAGGTCCGTTCCATTTCTAGCATGGTACAAGCTTATGAAGGAAAAAAGACCATGATAAGAGCTCAAACGATAAGTAACAGTGAGAAAGTTGTCAAGCATAGGGTGTGATGTAAAATATTCCCACATGAGGCTCGCGAAATAGACCCATAATGCCATTTCCCATTCTTTTCAAAGCAATGTTCCCTCGTAGAACATCCGGTAACCACCACTCTGCTGTGTCGTTGTCCACGGCAGGCTTATGCAAAATGAGGGACTCCCCTGACGGATGTATATTGAACGGAACAACGATGCCGACGTCGACAAGATACAGTGTTCCGGACGCCTTGCTCTCCTCCACTATCAGCTTGATGGATTGACATGTCTTCATAGCGACATGGGTCATCACCCCGCTATAAAGTAGGCAATCAGCACGCGTGGCAGATTGGGGCGAAAATACCGGCCGACTGTCCAATTCGGGCACATCATCCCCAACACGTTCTTCCATAACTAGCCCAAACGTTCCACACATTGAAGGGAGAGCCCCGGGATCATATGTGCCAATCATGACGGAGCCCCAAACGAGTCCGACGTATGTATTGGGCAGGGCGATAGTGTTGGGACCGCGCAGGAGGCAATGTTCCTCAAAGGCAAAAGGTGACGGGTTGCGAGAATGATGTTCTGGAATTTTCAGTGTCCCTCGAACACTGGTCAAGGCATCGCCGATGGCCCGCCATCGACAAACACCGTTGACCTTCATCTCAGATGTACGCAATGGCGAAGCCCGCACATCTCGAATGATAAGTTCCATTGCATAAGGGTTAAAGTCTTCCGTTGCGCGGTCCATAGCCCAGCCAATCCACCGCGTTTTACACACTGTGAGCCGCCAATACATATCCAGCCAAGTTTGCTCCTGAATCGACTCGTGCGCCAATCGCTTGGTGTGGTAATATGTGAGACATGGGTTGCTCAAGCCGAAATGGGAGGTGGTGTAATGTCGATACAACGCGTCCATATTGGCCTCTATAAAACGGTGCACACTTCGGCAAGTGGCGGAAAATGTGTGCAGGGAGAGTGGCGGAACATGTTGGAGGAGGTGGAAAAGCACATCATGGGGAAGAGTATCAAGATGGCATTTTGGGGGAACGGCATCAATCGCGGTATCGTCTTGATGCTGGGAGTTGGAAGGGTCTGTGATGGTTGATGGGTTGGCCACCATCGAAAATTCAGACGAGTCAGAGCCTATACTCGCAGTTGAATGTCGTGGGTTGGTAACAGAGGTAGGATTCTTGTCCAAAGGCTCTGGATCAAATACATTCATGGATTCCCCGTAGTAGTCTGCAAAGCAAATACTCATCAGAACAACATATTTACTTTCACTGAACACGGAGGAATCACCTTCATATGTTGAAACATCTTGTCCCATCGCAGAAACCGCAGACGACAAATAGGATAGATTAGGAAAGTCTTTCACACAACGGCAAACCCTGGGACACTTTGGAATATTTACGCGAAAGTCCAGATCACGCGGCGCCAATTTTGATTACGTGAATGCCCTGGAGTCGGATCCAGCGAATGCGCAGTGTGGGTGGAACCGCCTGAAGGGAGGCCGAAGCAATATTGCCGACTCGCAAAGTTCAAAAGCTGGAAAAGTGAGGGGGACGGGGGTCTTCTCGGCAAGCATTTTCACTCTGACTTGAATATAATTTAACGACAGAAACCACGTAGGACGCTAGCACCATTCTGTAATCAACCTCCCCTGGTCGTTTTCGGCGCGACCTGGCAACCTCTCCGAATGTCGCTTTCACAAGCACAAGATGTTACAGGACATGAGCACCACCACCACCCCGGCTTGCATTTGCAGGAGTCGTCAGTGGATGGGGGCTCGTTTGCGGTGGGGTCTATGGAGGAGGAATGTCAGCGGCTGATAGAACAGCTGCAGGAGTACATTCCACCAGAAGCTACCGCGCTTTTGTTTGAAGCGGGCTATGAAACGCTCCATGCTTTTCGCAACCTCAACCTGACAGATTTGGCCGATGCGGAAGCATACACGAAGAAGTCGCTAAAGCCAGGCCATAAGAAGCTCATCATGCAGGTAAGGCATCTCATTGAAGGGGCCGCGTACTTCAGGGATGGTGGTCAAAAGTACTGTAACTTACTTTTCCACCTTACCTGTTACTAGTATGTTGCCAATCGCCCGTATGACGAGGACAGCGACGACATGAGTGCTCGCCAACTCTTATATCGACTCGAGGCCTCACCGCTGGGCAAACGGCGGCGGCTGTCAGAAGACTCGCCATCCCCGGGCGCTCCGGTATCACTTTTGCAGCTGCAAGCATTCCTTGAAAGACATCTTATGGAATCTCCTGTGACCCGTCACATTCGCAAGGACATTGATTATTCGATATCTGTTCAGCATACCCCTGACCGGCGGGGGGTGGAGGGCATCTGGAAGTGTTTGGTCTGCAATTCGCGGCCAGTCACTATATCATTGCGTAATGGGGGCCGGCAACCTCAACTTTCCAATGTTGGAACGCATCTGAAGACCATCAAACATACGGGTGCCATGAAAGAACGAAAAAACAAGACATTGTTGCAATCGGACTCTATCACAGTAGCGCTTGCTGCGCATCTTGCCCAAGTCCGACAGCAACAGCAAGAAGAAGAGCAGGCCAAATATCAGATCATATCACCATCCCGCCTCCCTCAAGGGCATATACCAAACCAAGCACCCAATCCTTCCCACCTCACCGTCACCAATGCTTCTCTACTCTTACCCTCACACGTCGCTCATGGACAGGACCCGTCGATGACTGATCGATCAACGCCACAATGAGAATGGCGCAAGGTCGCAGCTTCGTTTCCCCCGTGTTCATCACGGCCACCGCAGTGGCAAGCGACATCCGTCCTTTTTGCCACTATCCCTCCGTATTTTTGGCGGCTCTTAAAATCCGTATGGGCTGCTGCTATTTTTTGTGACCCAACCGCTTGCGTTTCCGCATATTATATTATACAATTGATTGATCAATCTTACTGTTCTCCTTTCTTGAAAGGCATGACTTCTGGGTACGACGCGAAACTAAACTAAAAGACAACATGGTATATACATAGGTAAGAGACAGCAAGATTTCGCTGCTCGTCCATGAAGGAGAGGGTATAGGGGTTATTTACAACATTCGCCTCAATTGGCGCAGCTTTCGAACATCTTTCAGTGGTATCTTTGGTGAATGGGTCCTACAACCAAAACGAGCCGTTAAAACGCATCCAATTAGTAACTAAGAGATCAATTAAGACACATACTTGTTCCGGTCTTTCCTCCAGCTTCGCATTAGCCAAGCCAGCCAGTAGAACAGCGGCAACATATGGAGCAAAACAAGAAATTTGATAAGGTTGACCCCCAAACTCTGATGTGAAGCATGATGTGATGATCCGATGGGTTCGGGTAGAGATCGACTGGGAGGAATTTGATCGCTGGCAAGACTGAGAGGTAGGGGAATCTTTGGAGGAGTGCCTGCAATTGGAGTGGGAAGAGCGATAGGTGCGTGTAGCAAGGGCTCGGAAATGCGAGGGGACGACAAGTCTTTGGGTGGCGGTATGGCCGATCTCTTTCGCGGACGGCGACCTTCCATGTTTGTCAAGTTTAAATGTTCCTGTGTGCCGGGCAGTAGGTAAGTATTGGGAGTAAATTAATGCCGCACGTTGTGGAGGAAGTCGGAGGAACGGTGCATGTAATGGAGGTGAGAACATGACTTCAAAGTCCGCGGTGCGCGCAGCTGCGGTGTGCTGCTGCGCCGCAATATCGTGCGAAAGCGGTTATATTGCGCAGATTGGTCATGAATTGTGAATTTCCGCTTTCAAGAAGTGTTCAAAAAGTTGCAAAAGATCGAAGACAAGATTCCAAACGACATCAAGAGGTATCGCAATGCCACACTCACAGCATTACATTTTACCGCTGGTATGATTGCTCCGGACAACTTTTGCTTCAGCTTTCTGACAATTATTCCCAAAGAACTTTGGTATGGTCGAAGAAGACCTGTATCGTTCGGGACAGCCGAATGAGCTCAACTTTCCTCTACTCGAGAAACTTGGACTCAAGACAGTTGTATTTCTGGCTCCTGAAGAACCAAATCAGCGCTTGTAAGTTACTCTCCGACTGTGGAATGAGGAAGCCATGTATGGACTGATGGGAAAACTAGCTGCAACTTTATTGAAGACCAGGAAATCCAACTCCATCATCTGGGAATAAACGTATCTGCGAACGCCTGGGATCCAATATCGGAAGATGTCGTTCTTGAAGCGCTCGAGCTCATTCTTGATCCAAAGAATTACCCACTGATCGTCATGTGTAACTTGGGACGACATCGAACAGGTTAGCTTCCGCAAGATAGCTTGCATCTCATGATGCTCATAAAATACCCCGCCAGGAACGGTCATTGGTTGCCTTCGTAAACTCCAACGGTGGAATCTCACGTCAATATTCGAAGAGTATCGTCGATTCGCTGGACCCAAAGTGCGTGTGCTAAACGAGCAGTTTATCGAATTATTTGACACCGATCTCGTTCGTGTACCAACAACGCACCCCAAATGGCTTTGAGAGTGATTTTTTTTCGCTCAAAAGCAATGGTGGATTTTTTTCTATGTCGCGAATGCCTTGGGATCCTTTTGGGGACGGCAAGCCTCCATGAATTAGCTACAGGAAAATATGTACAAGGACCCTGAATTCGGAGCATGGGAGCTCCAAATCGGAGCAACTGAAAAGAATATCTGGCAGATACAGAATTGGGTATAATCGCTAGAATGTTTGGCACAGGGGCGGAGTGTGGCTCTGTCGACCGCAAGACACACTTGGAGCAAATTAGCGCATGATCATCGAGATCCGTATTTTGCAATGGCTTCCCGGAGCCGCTCTTCACATACGCCCGCGGTATCTTGAGCTGTGAACCCGGTGCTCGCATCGACACCACCCGCATCGTGCTCGACCTTCCATTTTCGACCCACGTCAATGAGCTCCATTGTTGTCTTACCAAACGCGTCCTGTAAAGTACAGGAAAGAAAATACATTATAACACGCTTTGCACCTGTTGTAATTTGAGGGTATACCTTGAGGTTGGGATCTGCTCCTTTGGCCAATAGATAACTCATAGCTTCCAAATCTAAATACAGTGCTGCGTAATGGATTGCGGACAACCCTCGCTCAATTGGTTTCGTTGTGGCTTCTTGATCGGAACACAAGACATTTGATCCCAGGGGAATGGGAACTTTGTCGATTGCATTCACCTTTGCCCCATTCTGAATCAGGTACTCGGCCATGACGAGCCGTGGTGACGGTACAGTCAACGAGTTGAAGTTGAGAAGGCTGCTGATATGTGCGACGGTGACGGGGGCCGACCCAAGCTGTATAGAACTGCGACGGATGGGCGGAGGTGGTGAGGGATATCCCAACGCAGCAATAACGGATGGATGTACTGAATCGCCACTATAGTCTGCCGTGGCGCCATGTGCGATGGCTCTCGTTGCCGCAGTAATGTCTTTATCAAGAAGGGCTTTTGTAAGGTATTTCAAGGGGTCTTCCGATGGGCATTCTCGTATAAAGCCAGCCCGGTCAAGAAATGTGCGATTTATGTACTGGAAGACATACAGAATCAGTGGGATTTTGTATTGCGATACCTTACCACTTACCTTATCAGTGATGTACTGTGCTTTCACATCCCGCCGGTCCGTAGGAGATGGTTTAACGTCTGGCGGGACACTTGCCTCCCACACAGCGTTGAATTTACTGTTGCCAATGGCTTTGAAGACCGCCATCAGCTCAGGTGTCCAAGTAACCGTGTCTAGTGTCAGTGACCGGATCTAATGGACAACGTATTTAATTTTTAAGGCTCGTAAAAGTAGACAGGATCTTCATTACCTTTGTGATATGTGTGCCCAAACTTCGATGTATCCCAGAACAGTCTATATAGCTATTAGTTCCCGGCATCTCTTGAGAGGAATGCGATAGTTACCAATGCAAATAACACAGCCGAGGTTGATACTTATCCAGTCCGGCCCCCTTGAGGTGCATTCGGCACAAACTAAGTATAATCAGTCAAAGCCTCAAACTTGTTACCAAAATGGATTGCGTTTTGCACCTGAATTCGACGCATCGTAATCCCGGATAATTTCCAAAACTTTCCCCGGAACTTGCAACTCCCAATCACCGCTTGGCATATGCTCCAAGGATATCGTAAGGCCCCTATTGACCCGGTCGAATGGAATGGAATACTCGGGCTGTACGGTCTCAAAGAAGGTGCTCGTGCCGGTCAGCATGCCTTCAATCGAGTTCTGTATCACGCTCATCCACGCTTTGACATCTTCGGCGTCGGAAGCCTGGTAGATGCGGCGGCCAATTTGCGGGCCAATGAGTTCGAATGCGAATCGGCGGTCAACGTTCCGGGCTTCCCGGACTGCACATACGCGAATGTTGACTGTTGTGATGACTTCCATTGAATTCTTTTTGAGCGTGCATTCTAACGATACATTAGTCAATCAGTCTGGAAGTAATATCTTTGCTCAGGTGAGTTAGCCTACCCTGAAGTAGTCCTCCTGATAGAACACACCAGAGTTTTTTCCAACTCAAAAGGGTTGGTGTTTTGGGCGTACCACCGGTTGTCGGTGCAACAGCCACAAATAGGTACCCCTAAATCCTGTAAGATGAACGCCTGCGTCTGGTGCTCGTAGTAACGCTCTTGGCCGCAACGTACCTTTCTTCGGCGCCCTAAACCAGCCGCATCTGGATCATGCGTTTGCGTCAAGTCTCTTATTCCTTTGAATCTGGCCCCTTTCTCTTCAGAAGCCACAGCAGCCTTGGCACTATCTTCGTCACTCATCACTTCGCTCACAACACTGCCTTCCGTGAACAATTGCGCTTTATTTTCAATGAGTTTGCGGCGCTCCTCCCGTTCTTTCTTTTCTTCAAGGAATTTTTCGTTGGATTCTTTCCATTTGTTGGATAAAACATCAAGATCTTCCTTCTTTTTGGCCAGTTTGTCATTTATCGAGCGAAAATAGGTCATCTAAGGAAACCAATCTATGTAAGTGGATCATTTCCATCCCCAACGCCTGATAAAGAAGGACCAATACCTGCTTCTCCAATAAAACCGTGAATGTAAAGTTAAGGTCCCGCTCCATGTGTGCCCCATGCAAATCCTTCAGATGACAAAAATAGTCCAAGCTGCGCAGCGCTGTCAGCCAGTTGAATCATTTACACATTTTCCAGTATTAACAAACCGCTTCAGCTCGTAGTTTTTTTTCTTCTCCTGCCATTTGAAGTCCGCCTCATTGACCTTCTTGTCCCCCGTCTTGATCGATAGGTACTTTTGTTCCGAGTAGTTAAAGTCCTGCATACCAATGTTTTAGGGGACATTTGAAGGCACACATCATCCTTCATTTACCTTGGCTTCCTGATCATACGTCTTTTTTTGCTGTTCAGCAGCCTTAATTTGGGTTTTGTACAGTAGATCCAGCTGCGCAACAAATGTCCCCTGCAACTGATTTAGCAGTATTTCCGTGCTCCTGTCCACCTCTTGCTGAACATCTTTGAGCAAGCCAATCACCGCCGTGTCCAGACTAGGAATGGCTGCAATCGCAGCAGTCAGAGCGCGTCCAGCGGCTGCAAAGTTCTTCGTTGATGATATGTATTCGTCGACATGCTTCGAAGTCTTTTTTACAGCTTGCTTCAGGTTCACTGTACGTTTTTCCAATGCGTCAATCGTAGATCTAAATGCCGGTTCGTCGTCCACTTCATCCAAGTTCAGCATGGAGCTACCGGTTCCGCTGGATAGGTCACGACGATGGCCGCCGGCCAGGATGGTCGATTGGCTATTAAATTGGGCTACGTTGTTTGGCGGGGAGACGGGCGATGACAGGGAAGACCGAGGGGAAGGCCCAGATTCGTAGCTTTCAGCATGAGCTGAAAGAGGGGACATGGTGGAGGAATCCGAAACAGTTAAACCGCCCATGAAGGACTCGCGCCCTGTGAGACTTCCACTGAGAAAGGAACCCTGGCTTGTCATACGATGGGTTCCTGGTGGTGGTGGTTCTACATTCGTCATGGAGACGCCTTCATGAGAACGATATTTGGCTGATACACTAGATCGCGCTACTTACGAGAGAAAATTGTATCGAAGGCCAGCAGACTCTGTAGCGGCTTCTGCTCCGTGTCTTGGACCGCAAACTAGTATGACAGGTCAGTCTACGCGCTTCTTCGGAAATGTCAGACTAAGAGTTATGTACACAGAAAGATTGCTTCCACCCTCCTGGTGGTATGGTGCATGGGCGTTCGTTGTTTGATGGAGGTGGAATAGCATGCTTCCAAGTCCATTCATAGATTTTGAAATCGGTTGCAGTTACTATCAGACTAGGTTCCACAGGAATAATACGATCAGTCTGTGCTCGTTAAAACTTGGTATCAGAATTTGACATTTGGCTCAGTAATAGAAAGAGCATACCACAGTGTTTCCAGGAATGATACGTGTCATTAAGCGTTGCATGTCCACTGCGCAATGATCAATCGAGCTTTCTTGGGGGCGAAACCGACTGTGATGGCCACCCACCTGGTCCCGCAGCATTGACAAACACCAATCCTTTCGGGCATTCCCCTTTCATTTGTAAGGAGAAACACACTGACATGTCATCTGTCCAATCGACGGTCAAGTTGGGGTTCCGCCCCCTCAATCTGTTGTAGGCTGCCGCGCTCGCACTGCCCCGGGTCGTAGTCTGTACTGAACGCCAGCTCGAAGAAGGATCAGGATCTTCAAAGAGATACTTGGCCTTGTAGGTAGATTCGGCCCCTGTAGGGTGCTTGACTTGAATATCGTCCTTGTCCTTGTCGAACTTGATGGTGAGAGTCTCATTGTTTTGCTTGATACTAGCAGACTCTATACAGAATTCCACTTGTGAAATACGGTAACTAAAGTCAGTGGGGTCAAGAGAATCAGCCCAAAGTCCGTTTCTTACAATCCTTGTTGGCCACGGCCAACGACGAGGATGTACCTCCCATGTTCCACGAGACAACCTTGTTGGTGGTGGCAGTTTGCCCACGACCGGCTCTGTCCCTTTTTCAGCTTTGGCCTGCTTTTTCACGGTACTTGCTTGTTTTACTACCAACGGTGCCCTCTTGCCCAGTTCTCGGGTAAAGTGCCTCAACAATTTGGAAATGAACGGAGCCTTGCTTACCCAATCCTTACGCGTGCGGTTCATGAGCCGCTCGCCGACTCTGGGTTTGAATATTCTGCCCCCCAAATCGGTCGCCAACGCCGAAAATTATGAGGGTTCCCTTCTATATTCATTGACGGGCGGAAACCCAGGAGCGACTTTATCATATTGCCTGGCGCCAGGGTATGAAACCCAATTCATGTTCCCAACCACGCGTCTTTCGGATCGCTCTTCTTCATATTGTTGGCACGGGCCGGCTTTCGTCTCATAAAAGGGTATGCAATCCCAGATCGCGAGCTGGCATGGTAGATCCGTTCGGTACTGGAACTAGAGAATATCTCTTTATTATTGTTCATTGCTTTCACAACTATGCGCCCATCGACTGCTCTCTGTCTATTGAAGGTCATTGGATGGCAATAGCATGCCGATTTGCTGCAAACAACTGCATTGAAAACGCCCCGCAAAGGAATGCCCGCAACATGTATACCATTCATGTTCATCGCGCCGGAAACTTTCGGATCGTTCGATAGTAGACAATGGGGGTAGGTGTTGAAGAATGTTCTTCAGACTTCAAACCAAGCAAGGTTTTTTCAATCTGCTCACTTCCAACCTGCTGTAATGGGTCTTCGGAAAGATTCTTCGGGTGAAGACTGTATTGTAAGTCTTACACCTCTGAAGAATCCTTCCGAAAAACCCTCGAGTAAGTCCGTCATTTCTCGGATACTAGCTTGTCAACAGCCACCGACATCGACCCCACACCGTTCTTCGAATGGTCGGTTCCGACATTCCGCAAGAGCGTAGTCTACAAGCGCAGAACGACGAACATAGACTATGCGTCTTGGCGCTAGGCCGTCCAAAATCAGGCGCCCTTTTCTCCGATCCCACTATATCTTGTGTTGTTATATCTTGATCTGGGTCATTTCAGTCGCTTTAACAAAGAAGTCTTTAATCAATCCCGACCCACACCGCACTCTGTTGTCGTTGCGTCCCTTTTTCTATTAGACGTGGCGATGGTTTTCTGAGACCATATTTACAGTATTGATGATAAGATGACATATGAAAGAGAGGCGCTGGAAAGGAAAGCACTTTCGTTGAATGATGCCGTGAATATATCTAGCGGTACGATCGCCAAATTGTTCATCGGTGAGCGGCGGTGAGCTGAGCGGTGAGGAAAGCTTTTGTTTGGTGTTGGAAGATTGATCCTTCCGGTGTTGCAGCTGGCGACCGTCGATCGTTCACATAAAGTCGGGACAGATGTTTGGATAAACCCAGTCAGATCGTCAGACGTCCGTTCTTCTGCCAGGAAGTGGTAAAAGATTGCAGGGTCCAAGAGGAGAGACCTCTGAAAGCGGAGTTCTGAGTTCTGAAATTTTGCGGTTTGGCAAATTGGCAACTGTCATGATTGAACGGCAGCCCAAACATAGGAGGTGAATAAGAACGTTTGCGACAACGAGCACATCATGCTGACCAGCCTTGATTTGTTCTGCTCTACAGTCTCCAAGACCACCTATCCTCCATTGTCCAGCGCCGCATAGATCAGTCTTTAATCCGCACCACCCCAACACCTCCCTCCCCTCCGCTCATTGACTTTTCCTCCAACGACTACCTCGGTCTCGCCCACAGCCCAACCCTCCATACCCAGTTTCTGGCTGCCCTCACAGAGTCTTCCACCAGCATAAGCGGATCTACAGGGTCAAGACTGTTGAATGGCAATTCTGCCCGTGCGTTGGACCTGGAGCGGTTTTTGGCCGAGTTTCATGGCTCAGAGGCAGCCTTGTTGTTCAATAGTGGGTATGATGCCAATATCAGCCTGTTGAGTACGCTCCCACAGCCGAATGGGGGGGTCGTTTACGATGAGTTTGTGCATGCATCTATGCACGACGGCATCAAATTGGGTCGGGCAAAGCATGTCGAGTCGTTTAAACACAATGATGTGGGCGCACTGCGAAAGGTGCTGAGGAGACTCCTGGACGAACAGGGTGAGGACGGTGGTCCTCGTTGTCAAACTGTTGTTGTTGCAGTGGAAGCGCTCTATTCGATGGACGGCGATCTAGCTCCGCTTCTTGAGATTCTCAACGTCATTGATGAGTTCTCGGGACGCGCCGTTCTGATAGTCGACGAAGCTCACTCTACTGGAGTGTATGGTTCAGCAGGCCGGGGCCTTGTCTCTCAACTCCACCTCGAGGACCGGGTCTTTCTTCGCCTCAATACCTTTGGCAAAGCAGCGGGTAGCCATGGTGCAGTCGTACTTTGTTCACAGACTGTCAGAGACTATCTAGTAAATTATGCGCGGCCCCTGGTGTATTCTACCATGATGCCACATCATGGACTGGTGTCGATTCGTTGCTCATACGACTACCTCATCACCCACGCGGATAGATTACAGAAAGAGATGCAGGCATCCGTTGCTCTGTTCCGGGCAAGAATAGGCACGTTACCCGCGGGGCTGACACTTCTCGAATCAGAAACAATGATTCAAGGCATCATTGTTCCAGGTATGTTACGCCATTTCCTGTAGCGCATTTACTGTTCATGGACTCATCACCAAGTCAGGTAACGCGCAAGTAGTCAAAATCGCCAAGCTTGTCCAATCCCGCGGCTTTGACGTCAAGCCGATACGATCGCCGACTGTCCCCAAGGGTACCGAGCGCCTCCGCGTGTGCATACATTCTCATAATACGCGCGCCGAAATCCTCGACCTCGTAGCTGCTATTCAGTGGGCATTGTCATCTTTAGCCACCGAGTCTCCCTTCCCCCAATCTCAATATTCAAAGTTATGAATCACGTATTTAGATAGATAGACCTCCCGATGCACTTGTAGATAGCAACCAACATACCGACACTCTAAATACACTTACAGGAGTTTAATAATAGCATCCGTCACACCCCGCGTTGTGCCTTTTCCACCCAAATCAGGCGTCAAAGCCATGGGATCAGCCGTCAGGACCTTGTCAACCGCGGCGTGAATGCGCGAAGCCTCTGCGCCAAGATTTAAATGCTCGAGAAGAAGAGCAGCGGATCGGATAGCTGCCACTGGATTCGCAATTCCCTTTCCGGCAATGTCCGGGGCAGATCCATGGACTGTTTATACAAAATACATTAGGCAACAGAACCAGACTCGACGCAGAGAAACGCATACCTGGCTCGCCCAATACAAAGGAGTCACCAACATTCGCTCCGGCCACCACACCCAAACTGCCGACTAGTGCCGCGGCTCCATCACTACAACCAAACATCAAAAAACATGTCTCAAGTGGCTTACGACACAAATGAGTTAAAGGTACCTGATAATGTCACCGTACAAATTGGGGGCAACCGAAACGTCGAAAACCTCGGGTTCGCGGAACATGCGATATCTGTGGACGAATATCAACAAAAAGTAGGTACGGGTCGGACTTTGCAACTTACACCATTGAGTCTACCAACTGTTCCTCCAGTTTCACGCTAGCAAATTCAGGGTTTTCCTTGTGAACAGCCAAGACCGACTCTCGGAAGAGTCCATCTGTGACGCTGAGAACATTGGACTTGTGTACTGAAGTAACTTTGGGGCCCCCCTGCCATATCACGGGCAAGCCTTGCTTTCGGCGCTGATCGCGAATAGCAGCGCGCTGTAGAGCCATTTTAAATGCCATTCGAGCAATACGCTTGGAGGCGGTTTCGGATATCCGACGGTCGGCCCAGGCCACCTTTGTGCCATCGGCAAGAGTCTCGATGCGCTCGGATTTGATGTACTGTCAATTATTCACACATTAGTCTTTGGAGATCAGTCATGTAAATATAACGGGTCTAACCAGACACTCGGTGTTTTCGCGAATGATCAGCATGTCGATCTGCTTGCCTTTGCTTCCGACTGGACTTGCAACTGGCCGGACATTTGCATACAAGTCGAGCTTCTTGCGCAGAGCTACAATCGGTGAAGAGTATCCTGCCACCTTGTGCGATGGGGAGCTGAGGAGCGGGGGATCAGCCAGAGTTTCAGGATGCAACGAACTCATCTCATTACCTTACTGCTCCAAAGAGTGCGCCCGCGCAATCGTTTTGTAGGGCTTGAACAGTGTGTTCGGGCAGCGCAACTCCAGTTGACTGGAAGAGCTCAAATCCAGCGTCCAAATGCACAAACGAAAACTTGTCTTGCGCGACAGCCTCCATGACCTGTTGTGCTGCCTATCAAAAGGAAATTGCTGCGATGAGTCGCTGCATAAAGAAAGAAGGTTTGTTTTTGTTTATTTTACCGGGATGACCTCGCGGCCTATTCCGTCGGCAGGAATTAGCCCAATGTTCAGTCGACCACCACCGCTGGCGCTCGCCATTGTGCGGATTCCCTGTGCTGTTGACACAGTTGGAATAGTCCTTCGCAGCACACTCAGTCGTTGTGACATGGCAGACATGACCTTTTGTGATTGTAATTGGGAGAGTGAGGGAAATGACTGGGGTCTGTTTCAGAATTATCATCTCAGCGGAGATTGATTCCAACCAAATCTCTGATGGGACGTTTTCGTGGCACAGCCATGTCTTGAAAACACGGGTGACAGCTGTCAGATCTGCAATTTCGCCCAAGATCTGGCAGGGGATGCATCGCCCAGACAGATGGCAATGTATTTATTTAGGTCTTTGGAAGAAAGGCGGAACCGCAAGGGCCGAAGGAAAGCATTTGCCTTGTCTTGAAAGATTCAATATACAAGACTAGCAATTAGGATCCACCGATCTTGACGGGGTGTTCTGAACAAGATCTTCCAGCGACTGGGCAACTGTCTAGCTGGAAACTGAGCTGGAAACACGGGATCTAAAAACATTGTCGAGGGAGATGCGAGTGACGGCAAGCTTTGGATGCTCATTCTGCACGTCCTACAATCTTTTCTGGCGCTTCGCATCATGATAGTATTAGATTGGATTCGGCTTGCAGGTCGATACAATACACAGATAATGAAGAATTGCAACATTCAATGGTCGTTATAGACGTCTTGATGCTCCTCTTGTGCGAAATCGGGACTGCATACGGGGTGTACCTCTTTCCAAAAATCATCATCGTGGTAGAAATTGGGCGTGTGTCAATTCCGGTTGCTTTCCCAGTACAAACAGTAATCCAATGAGATTCTGCGGCATCGAGAAGGACAAATGTCGCTGAATCTTTTTCCATCATCTTTTTTATCAATGGCTTGATTGACGAAATTCATGTCCCGGTTCTAAAAGAAGTCAAGTGAGGCCGACTCAGCAATCTTCGCGCAACACATACGGCTGGTGACTCCTACCAATTCAATCGAGGCCCCTTCGAAAACTACCTCCTATAAGGCTATTAGAAGCCGTCGAATTATGACTTGAAGAAGATTTACGTCATTTCCATCTTGGATTTGAGGGTGAGTGATGATCTGTTGAACTGATAACATGCTTTACACTGGACTGATTTGCGGGCTACAGCTTTGCTCATTCAAACGGCTTCTCGATGGCATACAAAGACTGTTGAAAGGTCAGCGGCGGGTGCTCGCCTGGACCGACAACGACGCGCTCGCCAAGTCCCATTCCTAGTATCCGCCTCTTTCAGCCGAACAATTGAGCGAACTGCTGCTGGCAGTCAGGCCGACACCAACACACGATCCTGAAAAGTCGTCCTCGACTTCCCGTTATAACGCTTCCACTTCGACCTACCCACTCAGCTCACTTTCGACCTCGTCCCTCGGTCTTCTTTCAAGGGGAGATGTCACCGGCAACGCGCTGATTCATTTGTTACCATGCACCATGTTTGCCCATCTGGAATTATATGCCGACGCCCACTTGCCGGTCCCTCCCGCCTCATTCAGCATTACCGGCCGGATCGTGACGAAGGCGGCAGATCCCATCACAACCTCGTACAACGTGTGGGATTGGGAGGCCAAGAGGGAGGTGGAAAAGCGTGTTTCCATCACCATGGGCGGTACCTCAACCCCTATAATCGATTACATCGGGGGAAAGTCCTTTCTGCGGGGAGGGTCACGGGCAGACTTCCTCACTGCCGATTTTTTGGCACGGTTTGGCCGCCCACGAGATTGATGCAAACGGCTGGGATTGGTCCGCATTGGACACGCGAGCTTTCTCATTCGTCGATAGGTATCCCTGGCCAAAACACACCAACTGGCTATTAGCGGCAGAGCAACTGGCAGCATACTTACAGGCATGTCGTCCGCTCATTTCCATCACCTTCTCGCAAAAAGTGCTGGGATTTGCAAAAAAGCAACTTCTATCACCAACACGGTCTGGAATCAAGTGGTCGGTTGCTGGACCATGTCGGGAATGCTACCCTTGAACATTACGCTCGCCGTGATTGGTTTTCTGATGCCGGCGGACTTCATTATTACTTATTTCGGAGATACGTAGATTTGCCGACCCCGCGCATATTGAATACCTATGTACCAATCATGTCCCTCCAAACTTCCGACTTTCGCGTTGTTGCCTCTAGTAGTCGTCCCGAAGCGTCCACGCAAGAGAACAAAGTCATCCCGGCAACAGCGGCCGAAACCACCTTGACCAAATTGTTGAATGGATGGAACACGGATCCCAGTTTCCAGCTTGTCGTCATGCCGCAAACCGGAAATTATGTCATGAAAACCACCCGCATGTCGGCTGTCACTAGAGTTCTAGAAGAAAAAATGGACTGGCACGGTCTTGTTCATTGGTTGGACGAGCAACCGAATATCTTTCGTCATCGCCTCGTGTGAACAGGAGCAAGCATGCACCTGGAGCTGTTCATTCCACTCGCAGATCCGGATAGGTAAAATTTTCCAACCCCGCGCATATTGAATACCTGCATACCCACGCACGCACATCGGTGAAAGAGCTGGCAGTAACTTTCCGAGCGGGGCACCCCTTCATTGACAAAGATATTCGAAATTTCTGAGCAAGTGAATAGCAGGAGAGGCTACAAGGTCGAACGGACATTGGGTGCTTGTTGGCGGCCCTGAATGAAGATTTAGAACATTACGACGTAAAGGATTTATGGCATATTGCTCCAGGCAGCCTGGCTTGCGTACTGCAACTGGGTTCACCAAAAAAGCCCTGTGACCCCTGAAATACTAGAACTCTGCTACTGCAGAAAGAAGCAAACTCAGACGCTCATAAGGCGGACTGGCGCACCATATTTGTATCTTTAACATCCATGGTCGCCAATCCCTAATGAGCTAAATAATAAAACAGATATCTCAAAGACTGGTACTCACTGGCGTAAATTGTCGGCATTATCCTTCTTTTATTTGTTGGTAGCGGGTGGGGGCACATGGACAACCACTTTAAGAAATTACTAGGATAAGAATACAATTTTTGAATACCACGAAGAACTTTTACATGCATTACACTTCTATACAATCACTAAATCATAATCACTTGAATGTTCAATTGAGGTCAACATAAAGATCTACAATAAACTTGGGTTTCTAGGGGTCCTACAATGTCTTGGCGGGTCGAGCAGCTGGAACGGTCAAAGCAGAGGCTGGTTGAGGAGGTCGGGTCGATCTTGGCGTTCCTGATGTCAATGTCAAGGGAACAATCCTTCCAATTACGAATCCCAACCCCATCACCAATCCCGCCAAGACACGCATGTCGCCCTCTGATAAACGATGAGGCACCCCTACCAGCTTTCCATATCTCTTTTGCATGTCCCACCCTGCACCCCATCCCATCTCGTACTCATTCACAGCGAGTACATATGCGCCAACCACTGCTCCAATCACGGTAAAGTCCCATCCAGGATACTCAAATCTTTTCATTCCACCTGCCCATTTCCACATCAACCCTCCCGCGGTAAGGCTGACGATCCCGAGCAAAACTTGTCCTAGAAGAGTGGCTTGTGCGTGCGTTCCATAGGATGGGTGGTTTCGGAACCCGTTGAGATTGGCAGTGAGTGCCCAGGCGCGAACGAATCCGTCCAGAAAGAGGAATAGGGGATCAATGAGGAGTGAGGACGCGGAAAGGAAAGGGTAGATGAGGGGAAGGTGCCAGATGAGGACGTGACCAAGGATGTAGAGTGGGAGTGTGGTATTGGAAAGGAGGATGGGGATGGGGCGGGCGGTCAGAATGGCTGGCGGAACATGGTATATCAGAAACGAATCATTTCCTTTCAGCAAACGGATTGCACCTACCGGCAAGAGAACTTCCTCCCAAGGAAACCAAACAGTGCCGGACTATAGTCGTCAATCTCAAGATCAGAACCAATTCCAAATAGGAAAAAGAGTGACTAACGGTGAAACTTACATACACCTCTCAAAGCAGGCTCACCGGCCGTCTTTCCAAGCGTTTTTCGCAGTGTATACTAAGTAATAAGCACTTCAGGATGTCAAATCAACAATGGCAAGACAGTTTAGCTTACGGCCACGGAAACAGAGTGCAGCAAGTACATCCATGGTGAGGAAGCAAGAGCGTGTACAGACTCATGGAGGAGAGGGTATAGGTGGGAGAAGTCTGCTTGTGCCGGTGCAGCCATCGTTGGAATACACGATCGTCGTCGACCGAGGAAAACTTCCATTTAAAAGTCATCGCCAAGTCACATGACGCTTGAAAGTCCGCTTCAGATTTGAAATTTTGAAATTTCAACTGGCAAAACGCTGCTGGCAAGAGAGCATTCAGGACGGAAAACAAACGAGAAACACTTTATAATCTGTAGGTACTGAAAGTCCCAATGACGGCGTTTCCAAAAGACTGCAATCCCCGCGAGTCCATCCGAAAAGAATCCCGCAACTTGTACGTTATAGTGTCCTCTATCATACGTCCAATACTGACGAAAGATTTGTAGATATAACCGTCTGCACTCAATACATTCCGATGCTCAGTTTGTTCAAGAAGTTTCTAATTGGAGTGGGGGACTTCCCGTTGTCGCGAACGAGCGCTGCGGATCGTGGTACATACCTCCAAGCCTGGTATTTTTTTGGATCTTTTGCACCCATTTGCTAAAGGCATTGATGAACAGCCATCTTAGAAATGGAAGAAAAGTGTATATTTCAAGTCGACAGATGGTCACTTTGGACGGTGGGATTGTAATCTTCGAAGATTAAACCTGCATATCGTCAAAGACATTGCCGCACATCGAGGGTCAGGATTGCTTCGTTTATGATGCTTTACATATGCCCAGTAATTGATGCGATTGCGTTACAGATGCATGATGGTCGACTCGACACGGAACGGGAAACGCATCCCGGATGCGTTTAGCAAAACGGTGCCGATCTGGTGTGCCGTGCTAAACACGGCTGTGTGGACCTGGCGGGGTCGGGCCAGAAACACCGACACAGGAGTAGCAGATGATGATGGGGCAACGCCAGAAGACGAAGAACGATGGACCAAGCTATATACCCTCCCATCAGTCGTTTCACCGTCCGAACATGCGCAAATTACGTCCCTTATCCCAACTCTGGCCCAGCGACTCCTCAATAGCCCTTCAGTTGATTTCCCAGCGCTTTCATGTCAACTGACATGTCCACTTCGTCCCCTTTGGATAACTCCTTCTTCGTCCCTTCAATCGTCCTTGGACATGCCCGGTGTGTTTCCAGTGGTACTGGTGAGCGCGTCGAGGGCTGTTCCGGACGGCGTCGAGTATCAGGCAGGGTGGACGTACGTGCAAGGTTCAGGAGACGATGAGGAGATGTGGAGTGGGGGACTGACACCCGAAGTGTTTTGGCAACATTGCAAAGAGCTTCTGGCAACCGGATCGGGTGCTGCTTGCGAGGAGAAAGTACAAGAGTTGGTTACGCAGGAGCAGCAATCTTCTTGTCCAGCTTCAGCATCTGTCGAATCGTATTTGTTGCCATCAAGAGCTGGCCAGCCTTATACATGGCTGGGCACTCTTCCTATCGCCATTGGCAATCGGGTCTCTGGCCGACCTCCGCAATGCTGGCAAACGTTTGATCTGGTCATCAACTGTGGGGCACCAGAGTGGCCCGAACTTCCGAGTTCGGGGCTTGAATCAGAGTCCATCTCACTACCCCCACAAAAACGTTATGTGTTCCTCCCCATCCCCGAAGGAAAGAAGGGACAGCATGCCCTGTACAAGTTGTTGCCGAGCGTGCTGGAAACTGTTCTTCCGGCCATTCAGCAAGGTCACCGGATCCTTATTCACTGTATGCAGGGTACGTTGTTTTTTCCTCGTGTCAGCGCACCACAGATGGCATATGATTCTTGGCGTCAGCTTGCATTGTTGTGTGTGGGGGTCCCACAATATCCCTGCCGATGTCGCATCAAGTGACAATGCCTGCGGTTCCCTGATTTTGGTATTCTTTCTGACGCTGCCCGGTTTATCCACTAGGGAAGGACCGGTCCGTAGGCATAACTCTGGCCATCTTGACGCGGTATTTGACCGCCGGAACTTGTCCACCGGCTATTTTGGATGCCAAGCTTCCCATGAGGGCAGTGACCAAGGAAGTTATTCTCGACCGTCTCCTTTTGATCCAATCTCATCGACACGTGGTAAGAACTCTTAGCACACCTTGTTCTATTGATGCGTAATCTGGTGTATATATGCTGATGGCGGACCATCCAGGCTTCCCCGACGCGGGCAACCATGCAGAAAGTCAAGGAGTTTTTCATGAGTCCAGGCTGGTACCTGGATCGGCAAGAGAATCCGCTGCCGTGTTAGCCCTGGTCGTCCATCATGTACTATATGTACTATTTGGGCGAGTGCGGAGAATTGGAGAATCTTTTGAATGCCCTTGAAATGCACACCATAGACTCCGCCGCCGCCCACATCATGGATTTGGGCCTCACGCGACGCGCCAAAACCCTACATTCACGTGATGCAGAGTTTCGCCGCTTGCTGCGCAATTTCGGTGATGACTGTGCGGGTTCCCAAATATTAGGCCAAGAACTGACACTTTGGGAATTGGGCCATCACCCATCACAACAACCGCCAAAAACAACCACTACAAACATCCTGAATATAGCAACTGACACCTTTGGAAGAGCCCCCACTAGCTGGCCTTAAGTACTTTGGCGCGTTAACCTCATTCCCTCTCAAGATTGCAGAGGTGCGTATTCCTCGTGGAGCTAGTCTTTCCCACACTGAACATTAACTCCTTCTGTCCCAATCAGAGCTGAAGATCATTTCCTACTCACACTTACACCCGAAACCATTGAACGACCATGCTACGAGAACTTGCCGAAGCATACCCGGTGGCGACGGCCATCTTTGCCGCCATTCTCATCGGTATCTCCTTCTACCGGTCCTTTACTTCATTGACGTCTCGAGGCAAAGTCCCTATCCCTGGTCCTAATCCTTTACCTATCTTCGGAAACATCTTTGAATTATGGCCGTAAGTATCATATCAGCTCCGACGCTCCGAGTCTCGTCCTGCTTGTCCTGCTTGTGCGCCGTTGGTGCTGGCTTAGTTATGGTATTATTTAGCTCGCTTCCCGCCGGAAGTTTGCCCGTGGGCCTTGGGTCTGCTCGGGGCGGTGGGCTCCTGAGCCTCCAGTGCCCACCACAAAACCAAATAGCTTTTTTATTGGCCTGCTGAAGCCACTTAACCTTGACGCGTTCTGACATGTTCCTCGAATTACCAACTCTAGATATGCGCGCAAGGAACAAGTCTACGTCTATATTGACAATCAATTCAAGCGCTATGGTGGCAAGATTCTCCAAACGAACCTTCCCGGAAGAAAAGAAATCGCCACAATTGATGCCGCCTCCGCAAAGCGCATTCTCTTTTCGACTGGCGGGGGAACTACCGAAGGAGTAGACTTTATTAGATCGCCCTGGCTGCAGAGTCTGCACGCGTAAGTTGGATTCAGCGTCGTCCCGTGCCATTACCTAAATTAATAGCCAAATCATAGAGGGTTCATCAAAGATGGTCTTTTCATGATTCCCTCCGGCCCTACCTGGAAACATCATCGCAAATTCCTTCAGCCGGCATTTGGACCATCTCATCTCCGTCTCGCTCTCAATGCATCCGTAGACTCGTCGCGCAACCTTGTCCGCGTTTGGAAGTCTCTTCTTGAAAAATCCACCACTGTCAATGAGAACGGCAAAAAGTACATCACCGTAGATGCACACGAAGCGTTTTCGTGCCTGACAATGGACGTCATTGGTCGCATTGCATTCAGTTGGGAATTCAAGAGTGTCGATGGTCTCCTCTCTGACGGCAGCGAAGGCGATATCAACAAGAAGAAGAACATTGAGCTCATCAGCCATGTATTCTCAGTCGTCATTCGAGTAAGTCTTGCAAGCTCAGATTTCTTTCTTGCAAACAAGCTCATTCTTGTATGTTTATCAGCGCGCAATCATCCCCAATTTCCTGTGGTCCACTTTCAAGCTTGCTACAAAGGATGCTGCCGCTTCAACTGCCTACATCTATGACATTGTGAATGAAATGCTTGTCGAAAAACGTGCTGCCCGAGCCAAAGCCGAGAAAGAGGGCACGACAAAGACGAACGACGCAGCCGGCAAATGGGACAAGGATTTGCTGGACCGACTTCTGAATGGGGATAACGAAGGAGACGGCAAAGGGTTCACTGACCAAGAATTGATGGACGAGCTCTTCGCGTTCTTTCTTGCTGGCCATGAAACTACCGCCAACAGTCTTACATTTGCACTCTATCGTCTGATTCTCAATCCTCACGCCCTCAAAGCGCTTCGAGATAACACTGATCAACACCTCGGGCCATCTGGAGATATCACCCATGATAACATCAGCAAACTGACTTATTCCGAGCTTGTCATAAAAGAGTCACTCCGCATTGACCCTGTCGTTTCTGGAATCCCCCGCACTGTGGCACGCCAAGGTGTCAGTCTCCTGGGCCACGAGATTCCGAAGGGCACGATTGTTTTCGCGTACGTCCGCGGTATCCATCACTGCAAGGAGTACTGGCCCGAACCGGAAAAGTTTGACCCATCGCGTTGGGAAAACAATTACATGCCCCCTCCCGGTACATACCTGCCCTTCGGAGACGGCCCCATGAATTGCATCGGTCAAAAGCTGGCCATGATGGAGAGTCGCATTGGAATTTCAGAGATTACCAGACATTTTGATTTTGAGATTGTTCCTGGACAAGACTTGACTCCACGATCCAGTATTACGACTGGATTTAAAAATGGGTTGTTTGTTAATCTTACCTTACGGGACGAGTAGTGTTGCTGTTTTTCGTTTATCCCTTGAATCTACTATTTTGATCAAGGTGAATTCTGCAGTCATCCTAGGCAGAAAAATACCAATATACATCTTGTTTTTACAAATTCAGCCTTCCTGGCGGCAGATTTTGACACCAGGGACCTCTAATCTGGGAGAGACTGAGTTTGACGGGAGTTTGACTCCGACTGTTTGAGAGTTTGAGCGCAGCAAAAGCCGCGTGCCTTGCTGTGCCACCGGTGGGAAGTTTCCCAATAAAAGCGCGTCCAACGCGTCGCGTCCTTCTCGTCCAATCTACTTCCCCGCGATCTGTTGGTACAAACCAGTTGAGGCAGGATGAGGCAAGAACTCCCCCTACGTGAGACTATTGGGATCAAACGGGGAGGGTGTAGGTTGCACTATTTGGGCATACTGAGACTTTGCCTTGTCTGTTGCCACGTTGAGACTTGATGGAACTCCCCCGATGTGAGACTATTTGGGATCGGACGGGGAGGGTGTAGGTTGCACTATTTGGGCATACTGAGACCTCATGTACTTGACTGGTGACCGCCTCAACGGGTTTTGTGTCAATTATCAGCTGCAATGCTGCTCCACGCTGTAGTAGAAGGTAACTGACTTTTGTGCCCTGCGATTGATTTGCTCATGTACTAACGTGTTTGGATTAGTTACCGAGGACAATAGGATTACCAGTTCATACTGTTAAGTCAATGACACCCGCATTCTGCTTTTGCTCATTTACGAGCCTATTTTGGTATGTTGGTATCATCCTTTCTTTTTCCGCTCCTTTCTAACTAAACCTCGCCGCAGTCAATCCGCAGGGGAGGCGTCCTGAACTCAGATGGGGTGATGGGGATAAAGTCGATTGAGCCAACCAAGCCAACGACCTGAGCAAGCAATTCAGGGCGCAAAATATGGTGAGAACCTTTCGAATTTACAGTATGCTCTGCGTTCTGTTATGATATTAACTGTTACTCTAGCGACTAGCCAAGATTTTTTGGGAGCGCGGCATCTAAGGGAATACAAAGAAAAACGGGTGCACTACCTCTGCGCATATAACTATACGCGAATACGCGCGCAAAGACAAATGCACCCCCCCTACACACTCCTATATACACCCTCCCCCTTCCCGGTGTGGTCCTATATGCATTTCTTGTCAATCAGACTACATTGTCTTTGACACAAACAATTTATACTATATGACCCCTCCCTTGATGTTCCTTGTTCCACCTGGGAGTGAAATTGTCATCAAGCCCAAAATAGGTTTATAGACTTTGCCAATCAGAGCTTTCGGAATCAGTCTTCGAATCTTGAGATTTTCGGCGACGACGGATATAAGAAATGGGAACGACGGTAGAGGTTACGCCTCTTGCGAGAGACCCTCGGTTTCCGTGTAATCTGCTTCGATTCCCCTTCACTTCCCTCCTGCTCGATTGCGCTCTGGAAGTAGTAAAACATGACGGAGGCATCCGACATATACTGCCGCCAGCCCTTCTCCAACTGGACCTAACAGCAATCGATGCCATTATCATCAGCAACTGCTATAATACCACAGCTCTTCCATATATTACAGAGCATCTGGGATTCAAGGGCAAAATTTTTGCTACAGGTCCCACGATAGAATTTGGCCGGTGGGTTTCTTAATTCATTGCATCAACAGGTAGCTAGGCTTCCGAAAGCATGATGATGTTACTGGTGCTAATGAATTTGCTTTCACTTTGGGATTGGCTATTTAGGATCTTGATGGAAGGCTTGATAGATGCCTTTGCAAGAGACTCAGCGACCGGTCAAGTTCATCTCTGCGTTCAGATGGGTGCGCGGCTTCATCCGCTGTACACGCTTCATGACATAAAGTCCTGTTTGGATAAGGTCGAGCAGGTGTACTACCGACAAGTCCTACCTCTCACAAAAGAGATTACGCTCCGAACGCACAGTTCTGGGTATTGCCTGGGCGGTACGATTTGGACCGTCTCATCAGTGAATGGGAAAGTTGTTTATCTTGCAGCGTCATCAAACAGCTCAGTGGGACATTCGACTGTCATCGATGTCGCAGCCTTTGAAAAGAGCGATTTGGCTATAGTCTGTCAGACAGGTCCTGTCACGATCTCTCAACCTCTCGTTTCCACAATTGACCACATGGTCCGCCAAGTTGGTATGTGGCATCTTATGTGACCACCGAGTTCTCTCGTGTGAATTAAGAAGTTCTTCTTTATTTTTGAATAGCCCACACCATTGAACAACGCGGCAATGTCCTTTTTCCCATCTCTCCGGCTGGTATGCTCTTTGAGCTCATCTCTTACCTTTCCAAATTTCTTCGAGCTGCTGGATTTGTTGAAACCCCTATGCACGTTGTATCGCCCGTAGCTGAACGTGCTCTGCAGCTTGCCACAATTCAGGGGGAATGGTAAGCACATAGCATTGCCGTTCCCAAAGTCCGAGCTGACCACTTCGGTAACAGGATGAGTACCGATCTTCAGTCGTCTCTCTACCAGGGCCGCCAACCTTTGCTTCATGGATTCCTTCTTGAGGAAAAGATGCTGTTTCACCATTCGGAACCAGAGGGTATCTTCAAGTACCGTGGACCGTACATCGTCTTTTGCTCCAGTGCAACACTTGCCGGCGGACCAATCGCAGAATTTCTGTCGCTTTGGGGCAACGACCCTCGAAATCTTCTCATCCAAACTGAAACACTCAATATCCCTGCTATCAATAATACCCCCCTTTCAACCTACAACATCAGAGTATTGGAGTGTAGGATGGAGACCCGCTTAGATATGTCAGAACTGAGCCAGAAGCTGCAGAGCAAGAGGGTTATAGTTCCTTTGCCTGCCGGGCAAACTGCTGCAAAATGGGGCCTCGATATAGATACCCGGCCGGATACTGATTACATACCACTCCCCCCAGAGGAGACCGCACAAATTACATTGCCGGGCGATTTTGTCAAACAAACCATAGATGAGAAGGTGCGCGTGAAACTTGTGTTAAGCGATCTGAGCCTATTGTAACAGCATTATTTAGGATATTCGGACCATTCTTCCTGCATCATCATCTTCCACGCCATCCACCTCCATATCCACCTCGGCCACCTTGTATACCACCGCCGACCGCCCCAATCGTATCCGCAAGTCTCTCCCAGTGACAGACTTTGCCGGCGGACTTGCTAATCATCTTCCAGATCTTGCCAAAGTCCTCTCAAGCACCGTAAGTGACTTCTCTTTCTTTTAAAATCTGTCTATCTCTCATAATAAAATCCATTTGAGCAGTTTGGTCCCTCAACGATCCTATCCGAACCTCCCAACACGACCATCCTGGAATTTTCTCGATCCAGTGTCCATATCCGGGTGGTGTCCGACGAACAAACAGTAATTATAGAGACGAGTCAGATTGTAGATTTGCGGAGGGTTGAGGACGCTTTGAAGCAATTGCAGGATACAGTTGCTGCTGCGACAAGCTCGAGCTCGAATCCATAAAGATTATAGAACATACATATACTATAGATTGTACATAAATTTTTGAAATTACGGTGTCTACTGTAATCTTCGTTCCGTTTGATTTGTTTGGTGCTTATTTCAGATGCTGCAAAGATGACGATGTGTCCAATATGCTACTTTTTATCCGCAAATCGAAATCCAGCTGCAACCCACGCCAAGGTATACTAAACAACAAGGTTGGATGGTCAAAGTTGGTAGAACAAGAAGCGGACGACGAGATTTGCGAGAAGACAGCAGAATCAACGGAGGAGGGAAGAGAGGACTCTCGCGGAATCAAGTCTTATATCAAAAGAGCTATTCAGTTCTGTACAAAGGCCGGCGTAGAAACACAGACGCGTCGTTGGAATTTCAAGAAATCCTTTTTCCATGTCGACTCGGCCACTTTACACAACTGATAATCTCACCACCGCCGTTTATCGGACTTTTGATCCCATCAAATACTTGAAGATCAAGGTTCGCCTCGCAAAGATTGCAGATAAACATGTGCCTCTTGTCATTGGTAAGAAGACATTTTGTCCAAAGGATATCGTATGGTTATACTGATGTGGAGAACGTATAGGGCGTGGAGTGGATGGCGATGAAGAAATGCCGGATCGTCGTACATTGCTACCTAAGCCAGAAGTCGCTATTATCGACTGGCAGCAAAAGGTCTTTAGTCCGGGGTACGTTCCAAGCTGCAGTTACACATTTGGCCATTCTCCATTATTTACTGGTACTGGCTCATTATAGCGAGATTCTTAAATACAAGACGGTGACGGAAAGTTCAACCGACCTGGCAAAGACTTATGCCCAACAAATTCTCAACTTGTCTCGCACGCCCAAAACGCGTGAAGCTCGAGTGCTAGCCGCTGGCCGAACCAGGGCAGCCAAGAAGGGAATATATACAATGACCCATCAAGATGCGTATTTCCCCCCTGAACTGCTCGACAGTGGAATTGATGGTGCGGTTGGAGATCCGACAGAGAGGACAGATGGAACGCGTCTTATAGAAGGCGTTTGGGGGTTTGATCGGGTGGATGAGGACCAAGACGAGCAGGAAAATCAGCCAAGATACCCCATTGGTACATCTACTGGGGTAGAGGCCATTCCTCAAACGATGTACCAGCGAAGGAAGCCCCACGCGCCATTTACCCATCAACGACGCGATCTCAATGTGACATCGCGCCCTCCTGCCATGCTTCCCAAGACACGGTCCGATATAGTTAGCGATGAACCAATACATAGAACTCGACCGCTATTGCAGAGTGGATATGAGGATATGCATATAATGGCATACATCCATCCTGAAGGTAAATAAACGCGACCCTTGCGCGAAACTTGGTAGCTCACTACGATTAGATACCACGACACCCGGAGGAGGGGGGCTTGACGGCATTGAGAAACGGCTGTGTACCATAAGAGCTTACGACAATGGGATGGTGACATGTACGGTAAGTGCTTTTTGTTCCCAAACCCCGGGTCTCTGCGAGAATTGATGTTGTAGAACGTCTTTCCCAGCCTCCCTTCCAAACTCGAGGGCACAAGATAACTTACCGTTTCACAATCGGTCAAGACATATATGAATATGCCTTGAAAGTCATCTCTGATCACGTCACGGATGAGGAAGCTCAAGCTGAGATGGAGCTCGTGGAAGCCTACCATAACGAGATTGCCCGGCTCCGATCCTTGCGCGTCGGAAAGGAGTTTACAAAGATCCCGGAATACGCAGGTCGGCGGGTGACCCTTTTTGGGGAGATTGTGTCGGCCGATGGCTTTAAAGGGGGAATTTACGTGCGGAGCAAAATTGATGTGCCGTCCGGTTGGACGATCGAGTCTGGAGCCGCAGATAGTCGGACACAAGTCGGGCGGGAAAGATGGGATTCCGAGCGAGGTGTATGGACGATCGGGTTTGCTTGTGGTTTCGAGCTGGGAATTGTTACCTATCGAACGGGTAAGTGTTGTCGCCCCTTCGAATTAGGAATCACGTTTTGTCTCTTCTCAATCTTGAAGAATGACAGTCCCATCCTCAGGTTCAAAACTGAAAGGTCAAATGTGACTAACAACAACAACGATCCAATAGATTCTGACATTCGCTGGCCAAAGGTTTACTTACATGTGGGCTCTCTGGACTGGTGGGGCCGCCCACGCACGGAGGGATACGCGTACGTGGAAATACCTCGAAATCCAGGTACGCATGTTCATTGCCTATCGTGTATTGGCTACGCTGATCTCTATTTAGGAATGACGGATATAAACGTTCAATGCTGGAAACCGTTCGGAACGTATCAGAGCCGATTACGAGAATCGTTTATTGGTGGCGGGATGGAAATTGAGGATCTAGCATATATCGGAATACCCGACGAAGCACATGTTTGTAACGGGACGATTGGAAGTCTAGCTTGGGACAAAATCTGACCATTGCTTTAGGACCAGCGAAAATTGGTCAAGTATGGGTGGCAAACGGAAACCACAGGAAGTGTTCGGGTGCGCCTCCAAACGGTGCATCAAACAGAGTATGTGATAGCCCTACTTGGTGCGCATTGCAAATTAATTAAAATCGGAAAACAAAGGATTCGAGAGCGTCACTTTGATACCGGACGTGATATGAACTTGTGAGTATCTCTTCAGTTCATTATTTGATACTTTGGTCAGTTCCTGATAGATGACTCAATAGGTTTGTGAAATCCAACCTGCAAGCAATAACGGATGCGTTGGTAAGAGCCCGTGCTCGAGTAAAAGCCCTACAAGAGGACCGTCGCATCAGAGACATGGAACTGGAGATTCGGTAGTCGCGGCGTTGACATTTTGATGTATTAGAAGGTCAAATTCGAACATATGTACATATAGTTTTGGAAATTGTGAGGTTTACACATAGGGGGCGATGTGGTGATGTATCCGCGATTGAGACTAGTAAGCGCAAAGCCAATAAAATAGTTGAAGTCCAGATGCGTATATGTTTGGTGAATCAGGAAACACCCTTGCCCTTGGCACTGGCAGGTGGAACTTCCTCCTCAGCCTCCTCGTTCAACGGCTCAAATTCTGGAACTTCTACGGGTTCCCACTTTCCATCAGCCGGATTGGCTAATGAATAAATCAATGAGCTATTTTCGATGGTCATAAGGTTACCCAAATTTATCACTTACGCTGACCAGGTATCCAGTATGTCAAGTAAAGAACCGCGTCTTCTCCAACACCGACTTGCTCTAGTACTGCCGTATCATCGAGCGGCGAGTACTGCCCTGCGGCCTTTCCCTGGGTTTGCAGGCGCAAGTCCTTTGGCTCTCGCTCACGGTGAATGAGCGTATGCAAGTGTGTCTTGAGATTGGCGATAGTGGACTGAGGAGTGGTCTCGACAAAGTAGGTAGTCTTGTGACGTTTTATGCGGATGTAGATTGAAGAGTTGGACATGTTTATGGTCGATATCTGGTGGGTGAGAATTTGCTGATCGGAATGAATTTCGTTCAACCCCACATTCACTGCCAGATCGGTGTCAGTGGCGCAGTATTCAATTTCAGTAATTTCAATTTTGATTCTTGCAAGCTTGAAGCCTTAAAAGCTATCTTGAAAGTTGGTAAGTTCAAAGTTGAAAGAGGTCACATTATATTGCTTGTGTCAACTATCATCTAGTCCATTTGAGAAGAAATACAGGTAAGACCACAGGGGGGAGGGGAAGGGTAAGGGGTGTGTGTGGGTGTATGTGTGGAGGGGTGTGTGAGGTTGCATTTGTCTTTTCAAGCGTACTAGCGTCGGCGTAGGTAGCGCATCCGTACTTCTTTGCATTCCCGTAGATGCCGCGCTCCCAAAAAATCTTGGCTAGAGTAAGAATTAATACCAGAAGACGAAGCATACCGCAAACTCGAAATGTTCTCACCATATTGCGCCGCGATCGTTGAAGTCATCGGCTTGCTTTGCTCAACCGGCTTTATCCCCATCCCCTCATCTGAGTTAAAGACGCCTTCCCTCCAAATCGACTGCGGCGGGGAGGTTGCGTTAGAAAAGAGCGGAAAAGGAAAACATGATACCAACAAACCAAAAATAGGCTCCCAAGTGAGCGGAGGCAGAATGCGGGTGTACTTGACTTGAAAGTATGAACGGGTAGTACTACTGCCCTCGCTAAGGAATCAATACAACGTTAGTACATGAACAAAACAATCACGGGGCACTAAGGTTGGTTTCCTTCTACTACAGCATTGAGCAGCATTGCGTCCGATAATTGACACAAAACCACTTGAGGCGGTTGCCCGTCAAGAACATAAGGTCTCAGTATGCCCAAATAGTGCAACCTACACCCTCCGTCTCCGATCCCAATAGTTTCACGGATCCGGAGTTCCATCAAGTATCAACGTGGCAACAGACAAGACAAGTCTCGGTATACCCAAATAGTGCAACCTACACCCTCCCCGTTCGATCCCAAATAGTCTCACGTCGGGGGAGTTCTTGCCTCATCCCGCCTCAACTGATTTGTAGCAATGATATCCGGTGAAGTAGATTGAGGAAGATGAATGGACGACGCGTACTTGACTTGAAAGTATGAACGGGTAATACTAGGTCGGTTACCTTCTACCACAGCATTGAGCAGCATTGCGTCCGATAGTTGACACAAAACCAATTGAAGCGGTCACCAGTCAAGAACATGAGTTCTCAGTATGCCCAAAAGGTGCAACCTACACCCTCCGTCTCCGATCCCAATAGTCTCAGAGATCCCGAGTTCCATCAAGTCTCAACATGGCAACAGACAAGGCAAGTCTCGGTATACCTAAATATTGCAACCTACACCCTCCCCGTTCGATCCCAAATAGTCTCACGTCGGGGGAGTTCCTGCCTTATCCTGCCTCAACTGATTTGTACCAACGATCTTCCGCGGAAGTAGATTGTGCAAGATGGATGGAGGACGCGACGCGCCGGACGCGCTTTTATTGGGAACTTCCCACCGGTGGCACAGCAAGTCACACATTTGTTACTGCGCTCTACTGCTGCGCGCAACAAATTCGGCGTGAGGTGCTGACTCTCTAACTTCGAAGTTAGTGTGATCTTGACAATGACGACGCTCACATGAGAGTTTTGCAAGGGTCCAGGTGCTCAATACATTGGTAAAGAGCACGCTTGCGGCCTCCGGGGCTCTCTGCGCATGAGATCGAGTTAATATCTGGGCACTTCATCGAATTACGCAGGAACTTCGACCCTTCGCGTGGTTGTGAAATGGGACTCAGGTGCGACTACTTGAAACGGTATCCATCAAGGGTGTTTTGCTAGCGATGTTTCTTCTTCTTCAAAACTAGGGTGCTTAGTGACATTCAAGGGAAAACTTGAGAAAGGAAAAGTTGAGCAATGCATCATATTTCAAGCATTTTATTGCATTGATTCGAGTATCGGACGTAATGACCAAATCACCGGGTATCCGTGTGAAGGGGGATGTTCTCACGCGATATATCCTGTTCAAAAAAAATTAGAAACTTGGATCATGATAATGTGTAATAACTTGAATTTTGTTGGTATAAAGTAAGGTACACTACTATTCTGAAAGAATTTAGAGAAAAAAAGGATGGACGATACACAGGTGACTATCTGCATAGATGGAGATTGGCTCTTTACATTGGGATAGATGTGTGCTTCGCGGTCACTGTCGAGGTTTTGGCGCCCATTCCCTCACCGAAGCGCCTGTTCTGTGAGACGGCCTTGGCGAAGTTGACAGTCATGAGGTGGAAAGCCTTCTGAATTTGGAAAAGTTCCTGGATGCGACTGTACTGGGGTCGAGCGGGCGCTCCTTTTTCCGTGCCGGTTTGGAGCACTTCCTGGAACTTGAAGTTGGCGAGTAAGCGCAAGTCGCGGGTGATTCGGAACAGAGCCCTTGCAAGCATGAAAGAAAAGACGATGGAAAGAACGACTCCAACGACAATGACGGCCACGATGATTCCAATTGCCCGTCGGTTGCTTTCAACCAATGCCCGCATAACGTCGCTGCGATTGACGAGCATGACGATCCCGACCTTGAGCCCTGCTGCGCGCGTGTAGATGACACTTTGCATCGCGTAGTTTCCATCTGGCATTGAAATCATATCCACCCCGCCTTGCCGGTCTTGAAAGTAGGCAGAGGGACCGCCTGGATGACTGGCCATATGGTCGTGGATCTGGCCCAATCGGCTGTTGGCAAGATACGCTTTGTTGAATGGATACTGGGCGTTGGTGTCGTTGGTGATGTAAAGGGTGTTGACAGAGTCAGCCATGGGAAAGATACCGCTGGTGCTGCCCATTTCCAAAACATACACCTGAGAGCGGTACGGGATGGCGGCAGTAGCTTCAGAGAGGGCTTTGTTCAGGAATCCCATTGTCATACTGGTCTTGAAAGTTCCCACGGGGGTACCATCGGGGCGCTGGATCACTTGAGCGAAATCCTTGAAGCCAATGCCGGCTTTGAAGGCAATGATGGCGTAGGGCAACCATGCGGAGCTCTTTGGGTCGTTGAGATTGAGGAAGTCAAACATCGGCTCATAGTTCCAACCCTTGCCCAGAGCAACTTTTGCTGTATCGTTGGTGAATCGACTCGCACGAATCTTGCGAGGATTTGCAGTGACAAGAACGCCGTCGACCGGCCTGTCGCGCCCATCCTTTCCATCAACAATCCAGGTTTTGTATAAAGCCATCGTCGTCGAGTTTTGGTAGAGGGTGGAGTTGGTGTCGCCATCCGCGTGTCGAGTCTTCAACCAGACGGTAGTCCCATTAGGTCCGGTAGGCTCCCAGATGACACCATTCTGATGTCCTTCGGGGTATGTAACCCAGGCAAGTGCTGAAAAGACATCCTGGCGCTGTTGCAAGCTGGTGAACATCATTTGTTGGGTCTTTTCAATATCCGCAGGGGTGGCGGGTGTGTGGATTCCATCAGCCCAGTTGCGAGCGTATTCAGCGGTAACTTGTTCAGCAGTTTTGAAGCGATCCTCCAAAGCAGATACAACTTGCTTGAGTGTCGCCTTCTGCAGGGATTCGGACAAGCTGGTAGCCGACGTCTCAGCGGCATCGTATGTAATTGCCCTAGAGAATTAAAAAAAATTAGCTTATGGTACCGATACTTCATTTTTTCGCTTGCATCTTACCATGCGGTGATCGCGGCAGCAACCGCAAGAGAGGTCATGAAAGATATGAGAATGACTGCCAGCGGGGGGCGACCCATGATGATCGCCTTGGGGAATCGTCGAAAAGACCAAGTGCTTTTGGTGATGGTGGGCTGCCCATCGCTATCGGTGGTCATCGACAGGCTTTCATCCTTGGTGCTGTTGTTTCCGGTGGCATCCATGGTTTTTGATAGGTAAGTTCAGAAAAAAATAGAGAGAATACAGAACGGGGTATGGGGAATAGCTTGAGTTTTGCAAAAAGTGGGGCGGCATACTGCTGCTTTTTATAAGGAAATTTCGAGGGAGGGTGGGAGGCATGCAAAAAGACGATGTTCCGTTGATGGACCATCCAGGATTAGCTTTTCATTCATAAAAGCCAGTATGGATATTGCTACTCTCATTAAAAGTAACTGGGTGGGGCACATTTCCACCGGAGCCATGATCCATATCCCAAAATACGGTTTTCTATTAATGTTTAATCAACGGAGTGATTCCGGACCACGGAGGACCGTCACCGGAGGTCTGGCCTGGATATTGAGCCCACCAGAATTTACTCACAATGCGGTAGGCATCTTGTCAGTTTGACGTCGTCTTTTCCATCACTGGAAAAAAAACTGGGATCATACCAAAACAGGATTCTGTGGGCTTTTTTGAGGGTAGTCTTTGGGTGGGGTCAACGTTAGGGAAAAGTGTATTAACCGACTCCCGGCATCCCTTCACTCGAGAGAATCATGCTGGAGGCTTGCGTCTCAAATTTGAGAAGGCATTGTTCTAACTTTTAAGATTTTTGAAATTGATGGGAGGCGACAGTGTAAATAGTAAGCCGGCAGCAATAAGGATTGGCCCCACGGATCATCCGAACAAATAATGATCGCTTGAATCATTAACTTTAAAGGAAAACCCATTCTAATTCTATTAATTCTCCGCTTCCGAATTACAATATTAGAATCTCTTGCTTCTTTTACGGGTCGGGAAAATGTCGTCTCCTAGAACTTGATTTCTACTTATCGCTTCCGAAACATTCCGAAAAGCCAACCCGCGTCTACCCGAACACCTTTTTTTGCTTTGCGTATCCATTCAGAACTTATGTTCAACTGGTCTAGGCACCCATCCGTGGTCCAAACTTTCCCATCATTTGTGTGGATAAGTTTCAGGCGGGTCAACTCTCCAAAGTCCAAAGTCATCGTTTTCTTAACATTAGTTTTCCCAACCATCATTTTCCCATATTTTTTGGGGCTTCTATGATTTTCATCGTTTATCGGCTGAGAGATCAATCCATTCTCGTTGATCCATGAGATTGGGCTTGAAAGAAACTTGATATGGAGGAAGGAAACTGGGATTTGGCCCAAGCTACTCTGCGAGCAGCAAGATTGCAGGCCTTGCTTTTCCAACCGGGTCTAAATTCCGATAAGGTCGTTGACCTCCCGGCCCGCAGTGAACGTCTCCGTATCAATTAAATGAGCATAATTAGAATGAATAGGGCCTAAGGAATTTTGATTTAAAAATGGCACATTGCAAGATACAAAGTTTGTCAAACGCGAGGATAAGTAGAAAATATTGGAGTGGATTGGTGGGAAATGTGGGAAATCAAATTTGTCGAAAGCCAGGATAGGTAGATAATATTGGAGTGGATGGGTGGGAAATCAACACGAATTAATTGGTAGGGATATTTTTTTTTGGTAAGGGGAAGTAGTAAGTAAAATAAGCACACTAAGTAAAAGAAAGATACGCAAAAGCTTTTTTTTAAGCTATAGGAAGATTTCGCCTTGACAGGATGTCCACGGTGTCGGTAGGATCCGCGTAGACCGTGTCGTCGACTTGAGCGGGCGGGGAGATGAACATGGATGGGTCAATCTCGCCATTGGCGACTGGGTCGTCCTGTCGGGCCAGCAAGTCACTGCTGGATGCTCGGGCTGATGACGAGGCAGACGCAGATACAACGAGGGCTTCAGCTGCAGGGTGTCGGCCTACTGGGGCGGCGGCAGCAAGTGGAACCAAGAGGGCGAGAAGGGAGAGGAATTTGCTGATGAGCATACTTGATTTTGTGTTGATGTGACCTGAAGGCGAGAATTAAAGAGAAGGGATAGAGTCGCCGAAGCGTAGGGGAAGCTCGAGTTGAAAGTAAAAGTTCCTTTGGCTGATTGCTGATAAGTTGAGAATTATACTGAAGAAGGGGGGAAGGGAAGGGCCTCCCCTGCTCATTTATATACATCCATTTCCGCCTAAAGTCGCAACGACAACAGAGTCATGAAGTCAACATCGCGCACACAACACGACCACAATGTACTGGATTGCCGTTCCCACACTGTGCGTTACTAATTTGGGAGCGTTTACCAAAAATACTTCTCTTTGGGCGTGCGGGAATGTCAAATGAGTAATGATTGCCAGTCTATAAACAGTTGTCTGGGTCATGTAAATCTATTTTTAGAAATTCCGACGTTCCCACACATTCCCAGAAAGGTCGGATCCGCTGGGAGAGTGAAAGGCACAAGTGTAATCGAGAACAACTTTGAGCATGTTTGTTATTAGCAGCTGGTCTCGATGGAGTCGAGATAACGCCCAAGAGGCAGACCTGTTGCTCTTTCCCGTCGTTCTTTTCTCAAGGTCCATTCTGGTCTTATCTATAAGCATTTGCTACTTTTTGGTCAATGGTTTTTTATGTGGGTACTAATGTGATGGTTCGGGTAATTTTTCTTGATACGTAGGACGGAGGAATTTTCTATTTGTTAAGTTTGTTAATCTGGCAAAAATACCGAATCCTTGGGCAATGGGGCAATAATGGATTATATGGGCACCTGTTTGAACATCATCGTCGCAATGGCAGGAGCTAGAAAGCGACATCGACAACGACGACAAGTACAGGCTGCTATTACGGAGAAGCCGTTAAACAGGTGAGTCGATAACCAAGTTCCCACCCAGCTACCCTGGGTCGCACCCTGGAATCCCCCACCAAAAAGGGTTAGATTGTTGCTTAGGGTTACGCGTGGGTTTTTGTTCTGGTTGTCGATTTTTTTCCGACACCAACTCAGACCTGAATTCTGATCGTGTACAGTACACTCTCTTCTTCTGACGAAATATGTCACTGCAACCTGCGAGGGAGTGCACTGTCAAGCACTGCCATGTTTCCATCCCCGAGGGTTCAAAATACAAGGCTTGCACCAGATGCCGTGAGCTCGACAAGATCAACAAACAGAAGCGAGGACAACATGCTTTCCACTCTACGGGAGGTGGCCAAATCCTCAGAGTCCATTGTTTTTCATGAAAGTTGTCCCATGCCAGCTGAGAATGACATTCCTCATCGAGAACGTGGCCAAGGAGATCTGGGATGTGAAGGCGATTCCGATTTACGTGAGTTCCATCTACTCGGGTCCCAAGAACTCACATATTGAGCACATAATTCAGCGTACGTGATAATAACAAGCTGGCGGCTGGGCATTGGACCCGGTACTTTTGTAGTCAAGACGAAGCGAGAAAAAGAAAAAGCCTAAACCATCCCAGAAGCCAGGAGTAAAGCATCGAGAGCACGTCAGTATCAAACGATTTCCATGTCAAAGCTCCCTCACAATCAGTTATCTGCATCTTGAAAAATGGTTCCCAGATATCCATCAAGCTCCGCCACCTCAAAAATCATCCTCACTACCATGGATGTATCAATGCCTCAAGGAGCATTGGATATTATCAAGGAGCATGCAGGATGGCTGAAGCCGACCGCTCTAGTGGCAAAGGTCCAACGTACCTTTCCCACTGTCACGGCAACTCAAATACACACCGCATGGCGTGAGTTGAGCCAGATCCACTGGAAAAGGCACGATCTCCAGATGTTGTCCGCCGAGCCCCTGCTTGCCGCATACGGTGATGCTGCCGACATCTTCAAGATTGATGGACTGCCTGAGGGCGTCGAGATGTTGGCGTGGGGGAATGAAAGACGTGGCAGGGAGACTGAGAGGGCAGGCAACCGAAATTTCGATGGACGCAACATGTAAGCTACCCACTTGATCTTCATATGCCTATCTCACATCCCAACAATTTCAGACAATACCAATCCCAAGCATCTTGAACTGTACACAATAATGTCAGAATGCGACGGCGCTGGTTTCCAACTCCGGCCCACTGCCACCCTTCGCCGTCCCGTCGACGAGGAAGAGATCCGTCGATTTGCTCCGTCAACATTCGTCCCATTCTGGACGAAATGCTGTCCGTCGTTTGCTGCCCGTACTACCAGACGTCCAACGGGACCATACACTTCCGAATTCTTTTTGGCATCGGGAGCGAGCTCTACGGTTTTCAAGAGTGGGGCAATATCCCCTTGCCTACCGGTGATTTAGAAAGCGGTCTGGCTGCCATTTTAGACGCTCTGGTTGCCATTTTAGACGCTCTCACGGGGATTTGCGCCGAATAGCCGATGAAATTTGCCAATTCTGCGTTTCTGGGTCTACGGCTTCGACGTTCATTATCCTGGTTCCCTTCCCTGTCCCATTCATGAAGATTTGGTCGCGGTTCTCCAATCTCAGTCATCAGTGGCCACTTCGTGGAGTAACTGTCATTCTTGAAAAAAGCACGCTATGATCCGCTCGCACGAAGCCGTTGGTCATTCAGAGCACTTGGTCGATGAGGCCCACCTCGCCAACAAGTGCAGTCCTCGAATCCCCCGACGAGTGCCTGGCATTCACGGAGTTCGCATTCCACTCGTGCAGAAGAAGAGGTCCTGGCCCGCTCCTGCGGCCGTGCCGATTCCTGGGAGTACTCCGCAAAAGTCGAGCAAAAGTTGATGGGTAAATGCTATTTCTTCATGTTGAGGATTTGCTGATAGTTTAGATTAACAATGTTTGTTCTTATGTATATGGTCTGCTAGCCTTTATTCCTCGAACTAGGATGACTTTGACAAAAAAACTGTACAAATGTATGAATGTAGCCCAAGGAGTAGCAAAAGGGTAACAGGAGCCAGTACAAACAATAGATCCCCCCAAAAGTTCAAAAAAGGCCTCGAGACGAAAAAAAAAATAGTCCTCACATCAATGTCCGTTAGGGGTTAGTTACCCCTAGTCCCACTTCACCGTAGCCCCGTGGGCCCAGAGACAGCAAGCAAGCATCCCAGATCCCCCACAAGAGACTCAAGCCGCCCAGGACGTGCCATGCGGCATGTAAGCAGATCCAGCCTTTCCGGTCGACAATAAAGCATAGCAGCCCACTGACGCCCGTCACCAACCCGACATAGGACTCAATAGCGTAAAAGCCAAACACGGCGGCCGGGACACATCCCAGAACAAGGTTGGTACTGATATGGTGCGTGCGTTCCCAGTGGTAGATGAAGAGGCAGATGATGCCGGCCGTGCAGACGAGCCAGGTGCCTTCGAGGTGCCAGACGGCGTGGGAGGCCGGTGCGTGCCTGTTGAGGGAAATGGCGTTGAGGTAAAACGTGGCTGTGGCGACGGCGGCGTCGGCGGAGGAAAAGACTTTGTAGAGTGTGCAGTGGTAGAGGGTGGAGACGATGCCGGCGAGGGTGCTTCCGATGATGCAGGCGTGCTGGAGCGGGGGAATTTGGGAAGCCGGGATAAAACAGTAGATCAGGAGGGGAAGGGCAAAGAAGGGAGATGTGAGTGTGCACCAGAATTCAGCTGGAGATTAAAAGTATTAGACTTTATCAAAAATATAGCAAAAAAAAACCATGTCCCAAGACTTACCAATCCGTTTATGCACGGTATATTTGCGCTCCATACTGGTAATGGTGGCAGCCGACAACAAGCGTTCCAGTAGGGGCCGCACAACGTCGGCCACAATGTGGGGGGTATCATCGCAACATGCATGGGGAGCAGAAACAGAAGGCGGAGACGGGTGTCGTCGATTGTCATCATCAGATGATTCCAGGATGCCATTTGATGGGATTTTCAATTTAGGTTGTTCAGCCCGTCGTAATCGCATCGACGGTACATCTGGATCAGTATCGCACATGCCTACTTCATTATCGTCCCGCGTGTCTATGCCATCTCGACTGCCTTGCCGTCGGTTGGCCGTCGGTTTGTCTTGACCGTCTCTAGTCGTCGTCGCAAACCCGTTCGCGGTCGCGTTTTCGCCATTCCGACGGTCCTTCTTCTCTGTCCTTGCGGTGATATCCTTCCCGACCACCGTTGTCGTCGTTGAGGGCATTAGTTCGCCGGCCAAACCCCTAACTTTGCCTGCCGCCGCTGCCGTCGTCGTGTCAAAATCACCAAACGGGATAGCCTCCGTCACCAGTACAATCCCACCCACAACTTCCTCTGCTTCCGCCGCCGTCGTCGCCGTTGTCCTGGTCGTCTTCCTGGTCCTGGGACTCCTGGCCGGGTCGGTTGTTGTCGGAGGATTCTGTCTGGACGAAGCGTAATGAACCCCCGAGTCGGCCGATGGAGCAACCAAGTTTGGGCGGCCCATCGTGCAAACTTAAAAAATGATGGAACACTTTGGGCAAGAATTTTCGAAAGGCAAGACCCTCGAAATCCCCCCATTTTGAACTAACCCATGGATGTTGATTTCAAGGAAAAAAGATGAAAGCTCCTCCTCGAAGTTTTCAACATTTTGTACTTGGTAGAGCCCCCGATTTTTTTTTCCAATGAACAAATGAACGGGGGATGAGATTTCCATTCCAGACAGGGCTATTAAATATCTCTTCGAATAAATTACACCAAACCCACTCTATATACATAAGGTATGAACAGTCTACAGGATCCCCCACAACTCCTCAAACGCACACGTCAATTTTCCACATGTCACCGATGCCGACAAAGGATACTCTGAAATCGAAATCTTGTCATCTACCAAATCATCCACCCAGTCATCAGCACCGTGGGCCATGGCGCCAATGAAGAATACGATGGGGGTGTCGGATGGGAGGGTTGTCACGTACGAGTTGATGCGGACTGTAGGAACGTCGGATGACATTGCTAAAAAAAGTAGAGAGGTTAGTTTGATGAGTAAGAAGAAATGAGGGGAGAGACGTACTGATTTTGCGGCAGTTTGGGGGGAGGTGGTCGGTAATGGGATTTTTGATGACTTTGAGGAGCTTGTCGGGACCGTTCACAGCCCGGATCGACAGTTTATGCAAGAGTTGGACTAGACAGATCCTCCTTTAGATTCCCTCCTCATAAAGAGTGTCAACAACAAGATGGTCTTACCCATCAACCCACAAAACCGCTTAAACGTCCGCGGAATCCGCACATGCGGGTTGACTTCAATCAGCACTCCCTTCCGTGTCGACACAAACACCTGCAACAATCCAGCCTTATTCAATGGACTATCAAGTAGAGTCAAAAGACACTGGTGAGTAATATCCGGCCGAGATTCGGAGATGTCCCGGTTATATTTTTTCAAGAGGTGGTGGTGGTCGTCACAGTTGAGAAGGGCATAATGGCCTTCTTTGCCTTTGCCGAGTTTGACGGTTTCGAGGGATGCGGATTCCAAAACAACGATTAGGCGCTTTGTGGAGGATGTGCTGGATTTGGGGGGTTTAGGTGCCGTTGGGGGTTTGGCTAATGAGTTCATGGTGGGGATTTCCTTTGGGTAAAGTCTTGATTCTATTGAGGTTTTTTGCTTGGTCCTTTTGCCAAAAACTCAAGTTCCCAAAATTTCAAACCAAAAAAACTTTGCCCTTGAGCCAAAGCAAACCATTTGCGCAGCTATATCCTCACTTGGAGCGCGCGATTTGAACTTTCAAGTTTTTCAAGGGATTGTTAATTTTGACATCCCCAAACTAACTCTCGTCCAGACTCTCCTCGAATTTGGACATATCAAGGTACTATGCGAGAAGGCAGTTGAACTGTAGAGATCAACACATTCGGAGGCGGCAGTGCTTTGCAATTGAGTGTTGACGATGGACTGAGGCGGGAGCGAGCCCTGCAACATTTGGTTGGGACGCCCACGAACAGACTGTGCAAGAGGCAGCCAAGCGTCAAATTGCAATCAATATTGAATGGGAAGTGAAAGTTCAATGCATCAACAAACTGCCTGCGGCAGAAAGAAAAAGATACAATGATGGCGCCAATTCAAAAACTTAAAAGTCGATATGGATGATCTGATGCAGAAGATTGGGGGGGGGGGGGGGGGGGGGGGGGGGGGGGGCGGCGGACAGGCTGGCAATCCTGAGGTCGTGGTTCCGCCAATTCCCAAATGGAAGATCCTTACAGAGCCCTCAAAAGCCGCCTTGTAAAAACTGAAAGGGCGGGGCACACCCGGTCAGCTTGAATGGGAAGAACATAGATGTGAGAACGGCAAACAGTCTCCTAGATGAGCAACTGCCGCCCCGTGTTACCCAATACCAATGGCCGGAGAATGTTCTCAAAAACTGCGTTGATGTCCTCCAAGGAATTCGAACTCGAAAATAGAAAAGGCCACTGCTAGAGCCGTGGAGCCGTGACTGTTCCCCCCCCCCCCCCCCCCCCCCCCCCCCCCAAGCGTCAAGCATCGACCGATACATCTCACTCTATTGTATACTATTCGAACTTTGTTCAAAAATGATAAATTATACGCTTTACACACTTTGTTCTTTGTAATGTGCCGATGATGAGCTCTTCCAGGCGTGTGTATGCTTGTGAATGTAAAGGACCGACAACAAGATTTACGCAAGTCTAAAACCATTGATTAAAAACGAAAAGAAAAACGAACCATCTATTAAAATAAAGTAAGCTATACAAACAAAAAAACGGGTGTGTGTCTAGAAATAAAAATGGATACTCGGAATCATTCCGAGAGAGTGAGTGGGTGAGGGAGGGAAATGTGAATGTTCTACGATGTAGCATAAATAACGACAACAACGATCTACGTGTGTCATTCAGGGATGATGTGGAGTAGTAAGGGAGAGATGATTTCTAGGACTTTTTGTCCTGGTTGGGTTTGATGATGAAAAAGAAGACTAGGACGACAATGGCGGCTGCGTAGAGAAGTGTGCCGAGGATGGATGCGTAGCGGTTGGCGGTGCGGTATTTTGTGGGGTTGCGGCGGAGGGCGCCGATCCACCAAAAGGGAGGGAAAAGGAAGCCTGAAGTCAGAGGTTTAGTTATGGGTTGGTTAAAGGTTAAGGGGGGGAGAGCTTTACCGTAGATGAAGAGGAGGAGATCACTGGTGACGCCCGTATCACTGCCGACCAACGAGTCCCGTTTCCCAACTTCTCGGGTCCCCAAACTCTGCCATTGATCCGACACGGTCGGATTCCGAAGCGCCGCCTGGTACTGTTGCTGTTGCTGTAATGCATTAGCGGGCATGGGGACGGCCGCAGTGGATGCACCGATATTATACAGTTTCGAGACTTCGGAATGGATGGCGGTGGATGTCCAGCTGGAGGGGCGGGAGGGGGTGTAGTGGTTGGACGCCGAGCGGGCCAGGTTGGGTTGCGACTGGAGGGTTCGGACCCGGGGAAGATCGGACGAGACTTTGCGTTCGACCATGCGATACAAGTTTTCGACGGCCGTTTCGAGATGGTCGGATGTGCCGACGGATGAGGCGGGTTTGGGATTTTGGGGAGGGGATGTGCGAGAGGATTGTTGGCGTTCGCCGAGGTTGTAGTTGCGGGTGTAGCGGTCGTAGTAGGCGGTGGGGAGTCCTGAGGCGGATGTGGGGGAGGAACTTGGGTCGTCGGACGAGTACCGTGAGGAGCCCTCGGCGTTCATGGTTGGAATCCTCTTTGTATTGTTTTCCGTTTTTGACCTTTGTTGATTCAGCTCTCCTTTCTCTTCTTGAGCCTTCCCTAGTGTCCTTTTCCTTGGTCCTTTTTTGATTGAACTTTGTTGCCGGGTAATGTAAACTCTTCTGACGTCTCTCTGTCTTTTGCAAGTCACTCGTAGATCTCTCAATCAGAATTCGAGCACCCAAGTCTAGTCTATACTGTCCCTTGCAGTGTATATCGGTCGTCGCTGAAAATCAAAAGTCCAAGTGCTGGAACTAGAAGAGTGATGCCCAGGAAAAAAGAGTGAGAGGCTCTTTCAAGGTCCCAAAAGTTGCGAGAGAATATGCTGGCGTTTTTGCGCGGTCCGGTTGGCCGCCAGCCGCTTCAATATCGCTTCAGAGGTGATAAATGGGCTACTCCCTATATGAATTAATTAATGCTTTGCCATTGCTTGGAGTGCTTTTCTTCATCTTTCGTATATATCTTTCATGCTTTCTGGGAATAGTCTTATTTCGTACAGGAGTCTCCTGCATATGCATCAGAAAGCACATCAAGACCTTGGACAAAAGCACCGGTTGATGAAGGCGGAAAAAGGACGTGGAGTATATATCATAGACGAGGTAAGATGAGAGAGCAGAGGGCAGAATTGGTATCCAAGAACAGAAAGTCCATTGCAAAGGATAAAAGCACACATTCGATCTGAGTTAAGTAACATTTGTGCAAGAGACAAATGAAAGAAGGAATGTATGACGAACAAATGTCTCTCTTTCCAATGGCAAATGAAGGAACAAAGGTAATCAGAGCAGGAAACAAAACGAAAAACTTCAAATATGTTGCGAAATGGGGTATTTTTGTAATGAGAGCCTTTAGGCCCTTTACCATTTCCCTTATGTATGAGCACCAAAATCCCTCTCCCTCATGCACTACATATCAAGTAAATAGAGCCAAGTCCTCCTGTTTAGCGTGACAGATTTTTGGCGAGTGACAGAGCGCTCAGCACCGAAAAAACCTCGATTTCAATTAGAGCGGTGGGCTCAACTCTGAAAAAACCTCGGGTTTTTCTGGGTTGAGTCTTGTCACTGAGGTTTTTGCAGGGTTGAGCGCTGCTATATCCAGACTCACGGATCGGCCTCAACTCCGAAATCGCGTTCAACATTTCAAGATCAGAATGCAGACCATGGCCAGAAGAACATCCTGACATTCCGCACACATACACATTATACACTCATCGACTCCGGGAACTGAATGACTGAAACAACACTCTGACACAATTGGAAAAAAACAGTAGAACAAAAGAAACAAGGGGAAAAAAAAGAACAAAAGGCAAATGAAAAGGTAAACTGACGGGGAAGGGAATGAGAACGAGAACAGAGAAACTAGATATGAAAACTGACTAAAAGCTGAGCTAGGAAAAGCTAATCAACGAAAACTAACAACTGAAAACTGGGAAACCGAAAGCAGAACCAAAAGCAAACCAAGAAGAAGACTGAAAGAGAGCTCCAAAGACAGAGATGACAAAAAACGAGACAAGATACGGTGTTGAAAGCTGCGAAGAACCAACTGGCAAGTTAGATCCCATAATCAGCACAATCTAGTTGACGGCTACACACCGTGTTCATGCGGCCGTTTCCTTCAGGGTGTGGTCTTGGTAATAGGCTAGAGAGATGGCAGGCTTTCGACGCTCGGTGCCATCAAAGATTCTCTCATGGTCCATCATGACCGCCACTTCAAGTTCGGTAATGTCCAGGGCGGCTGCTCGGGTCTTTATGGCGTTCCATAATCGATTTCTCCGGGAGTACCATTGTCGTTGGCCTCCTGAACCCCTCCAGGCGGATTGATATGTTGCATCCATATGACGGATGGATATTCCGCCGTTTGACCCCTCGATTCCTTGGGCATATTCCAGCCACGCTTCCTTTACTGTTCGCAAGGACCGGTCCATCTGATATGCGGGCATAGGACGATTGGCTGTCGCCGCGGATGCTGTTGATCCTGTTGCTGCTGCGGATTCTGTTGCTGCTGATGCTGTTGATGCGGTGGATGGAGTGTTGCCAGCGCCGGCTTGGGCATTGGATGGGCCTATTGGAATGGATTAGTGTCAGAAAATCCGTGACTCTGCAGCGTCATGTCGAATGGAGACGGCAAAGCTGATATAGTATACCTGTCAGTTGGGAGATCACACGTTGTCCTTCTGGTGTACGCGCCGCTGCCATGAAGGAGCCGACGAAAGAATTAACGCGAGAAGATTCGGCAGTGTTAGTTTCCAGTCTTGCCTAGGGTAAAATAGTTACACTGATGATATCAAAAAAAGTGCAAAAGACATGAACAGACCTGACTAATTTGCATTTGCATGAGATCCTGAATGGGGGCATTCTGCCTGTCGTTCATCTGGCGTTGACCATCCAGAATCTGCGCTTGCTGCTCAATTGATCGATCTAATGAGGCCTGCAGACGGTCAATCTTGGCGTTAGTTTCGTTGCTTGTAACGGCAAGATTGGTGTTGATGGACGCGTGCCCAGATGCGACAATGTTGACTAGTTCTGGCACCACTTGTTGCAAGGTCGTAACGCGCGGATCAACTGCAGTGGCTGCAGCCTGCTTCAGTCGAGTAGCAAAGTCGTTGAAGGAGGCGGATTGGAATAGACTATGTCGCCACATGGCATTGCCAGGATAAATTTTGCGTAGGAAGACGGCATCTTGTAAGATTATAGGTCTCATCACCTGGTGGAAAAGGGACGCGTTAAACCAAGGAAAGAAATGAGGTAAAACGAGGAATAAGTCTCTGCACAACAATACACACCTGTAACGCTTAAAGGAAATGGACAGATGCAACCTCTCGGTCACCGCCAGCACGAACTCTGACGCGAATCTTTTCTAGTTGCGGTTCGACAAATGGGAAAATCTTGTCGACCAGCTCTGCCGGGGGATCGATGGCTGCCCGCGGCAACCAGTAGCTTCCACCCTCTACAAGCTGCATCAGTGTCATGAGTGGACTTTGTTCTCTGTATCCCTTGCCTTTCTTCCACCCTCCCAGAATCCGAATGCTGTTCATAGGTAAATCAGTGGTGTAGCAGGTATTTTTGGCGTTGAACTGCCATCCCGCAAGTCTGCTCAATTGGTCGGGGTCTCCTCCTTGACGCTCGACTTCTTTGGCGCTGGCATGCCTAAATAAGTGAGTGATTTTGGTGGAAGGGATGTCGCATGCTGTGATCCCAGCTCTAAAAAAGACAGTGAGTGGCCATGGAAAAGCAAGATGAGAATCTTACTCGGGTCATACTTTACGGCATCTGCCCAATTTTGCGGATTGACCGGTTTTTCTAAGCAGGGAGTGTTGGTTCGTCATCACAGCCGCCTTTGACATTACGCGCAACACATACCATTTCCGTGCTCATCGAACTTTGTGGTGCGGGCCCGATAGTAATACATGCCGTACCATTCAGCTCTTTCGGTGGTATCGGGGGGATCTACTTTTTCAATGTGCCATAGATAGAAGAGGTTGAAACCCACTCCTCCAAATGCACATTGCCGGACATCCTTGTGCCGCATCACAGCTTTGTACCCATGTCGCTCGCCATGGTTCGTCTTGGATTCGTCACAAGTAGTGCCCAACACCCAGCATTCTGTGGGTCCTTCACCAGGTTGAGTGCGTACCCAAATGTCCGCAAACTGAAGACTCAGGAGATTTTCAGACCTGCTGACAGTACTGTGCTGCCACAGCATTGCACTTCAGTTTCTCCATCCCAGGCCAGGATAGCGGGCACCGTTGACCAGAAAGTAGTTGGCCAGATTGATTTTGTCGTTCTCGTCATAAGTGTCAATGAGAGAGCTGATGGCACGATTGACCAACTTCTTCCTTCTGGTTGATTTTCTCTTTTTTTTTTACGGTAGCAATCAGGTTTTTGATGATTGTGGAGGCCTTCCGGGGATGAGGATGGCTAGGAGAATTAGTGTGGAGTCAGCAAATGTTCAGGCGTGCGAGCAACAGTATCCTCATTCTTACTCATTTTTGCCCGTGTTTACTTGCTGACAGTAGAGATCTGTGATGGCCTTTATATGGTTTGAGATTGTTTCATGCGAATAGGGAATTCCACCCGGGCGATTGGTCGTCCCCTGCGGAACCAGTACATCTCTGTAGTAGGCAGTCATCTTGGACGCCGTGACTGTCGGGCCGTCAGAAAAGTTCATGGTCGTCGTGCACCATTTGATAAAGGCTTTTTGCTTGTTATCGTACACTTGTTTAATTCCTTTTCGTCGATACTGCTGCGTTTCCACAGCGGGATCTTCGAGGGCGTTCGACAAATAGCGCTGCTCCCAGGCACGTCGCTCTGCTTCAGACGCTCCGTTGGGCGGCCGGGACGGATTTCTCATTGAAGAAGGTCCTTCTTGCGGGTCGGACAGATCCCCATCTCCCTCACCATCACCATCACCCTCACCCTCATCACGATCATTATCACGATGTTCATTCCCATTCTCGTCGAGATCACTATGGTTCCCTTCCAACTTCAACTTTTTGTCGGAGTTTGGCAGCCTGGATCTGATCCGCCGCGTCGGTCCTATGGGGGAAGAACCGAGCGGCGGGCTCAACGCGAACCAGTGGGGTTTCCAGTTCAGCCGTCACAGAGCTGTCTCTGATGACTATGCCACTGTCACTCGCGTCACGACCTCAATTGAAAAACCCTAACCCAAGTCTTTTAGTTCTCAACAAAATATATGATTAGACGAATGACAGATAAATCAGAGCACAAATCAGAGCACATTCGAAAAAACATATGCATAAGCGACACGGACCTCCCTCTATATCGTCCAATGCAGGTACGGGTTGAAAGAGACTGAGAGAGGTTGTGCGCGTATATCGGGGTCGGATCATTTCGTCGGAGCGTCCTTCTGCAGAAACGCGTCTCGAGTCTCGACGCAGGTGGTGAAGATACGCATCTCGGCGTCGTGGGTCTCCTTGGTCAAACCACGATGGTCCGGCCATCCATGTCGGAACACGTCCCCGGCACTCAGCCCGGCACTGGCCTTCTTCTGCGAAGTTCTGCCCGCAAGTGCTGCCATCAATCGACCTGCTTGGTTGGCGGCGGGTGTCGACCGGCTTCCGATAGAACTGTGCCACTTGTTCCAACGGCCCAGTCATGCAAGCCAGTGACATCACCCGAAGCGTCATTGCTTTCCTGGTTCGTATAAATAGGGCGCCGGCTCTCCTTTTTCCTTGCTGCATTATTTCCCCAACAAATACTCTGGACACTATCTGACACTCCTGTCAACTGACTCTCATATACTTAACACCGTAACACCGTAACAACAAGATGTCTGCCCAATACATGACCCGCCGCTTCCTGACTGCATCCCGCCCCGTCCTCAAATCCCCCCTGCAATCCGCCGCTGAAACCGTCAAAAAGGCCGCAGAAGCATTCAAACCCTCAGGCTCCATCGGCTCCAAATTCACGGGCGACGGATCCATCGGAAAGACAGTCGACGAAAACGTTGGTGGGCCCTTTTCCAAGGACGGCTCGGTCGGCCAGAAATTTGAGCGAGGAGGAAGCGTCGGCGGCCGCGTAGAAGATGCTGCTCGGACTGTCGAACGGGCTGCCGCTGAAGAGGCTTCCACTACCACTCCCATCGACCGCAAAGTCGAGCGCACCGTTGAAGATGCCGCCTTCAAGACCCGGAATACCGTCCAAGGCGCCGGCATCAAGGCCAAACGCACCGCCCAAGACATTAACGACCGCTCCAAGGATCTTGGCCGTGACTAGATTCCTCTCACTCACTCCTTGTACATATATACCTCTTGATTTTTGAATACACACTTTAAACTTTTACATTTCACTTTTACATCTGCTCCCCCAATCTCATGTGTTTAATATGCCCTTGCCATATGTCATACTCGGAGTGTGAGGAAGAAGGTGAGATCCAGGGTGATACTCCAGGTCTCCAATCAACTGCTTCCGATACTTTCCGACTTCCGATATGTTAAACCTTGTCGCGGTGGGGTGACGCTTTTCACCAGCGACGCGAAAAAGACACAAAATGTTCAGCGTACTTTGGACATGCAATGCGGCCGCCAGGGACGTGCACATACGCTACCGACCGCAAAGGTAAATGGTCAGAACCGGATTCCTTGGACGATTCTGGTATATCAGTTTCCTTCCTGGATAACATTTGAATAACACTGGGTTGCCAGTGAATACGATATACTCCGTGATACTGCACGCTGTTTCATATATAAATCGGTGCGATAAAGTTTTCAGCGGTACTCTCGGGACATATCGTTCGTACTGATCAATGGCCTCAATCAACCAGCGTAGTCATCGGCTCAGCGTGAAAAAATCGGTCCTGGGGAGCCGAATTGGTTGCTGCGCGCAGTATAAAGATGATGATGCTGTGCCACATCGGGAAGTTTTCCCACAAAAAGCGCGTCCAGCGCGTCGCGTCGCGCCGTCCATCCATCTTCCTCAATCTACTTGCAACCGAGATATTTTTGGTACAAACCAGTTGGAGGCAGGATGAGGCAAGAACTCCCCCTACGTAAGACTATTTGGGATCGGACGGGGAGGGTTGTAAGGTTTGACTGAGACTTGCCTTGTCTGTTGTCACGTTTGAGACTTGACGGAACTCCGGATCCGTGAGACTATTTGGGATTGGAGAAGGAGGGGGTAAGATTTTTTGCAACTATTTGGTGGGCAATTACTGAGACCTCATGTTCTTGACTGGTGGCCGCCTCAACTGGTTTTCTGTCAACTATTGATCAGCATTGCTTCCTCAATGTTGTTGTAGAAGGTAAATCACCATCATGCCGCGTGATTGATTTGGTCATGTATTAACCTGTTTGGATTCCTTACCGAGGACAGTAGGTTCATCAGTCAATACTTCCAGATCAACTACACCCGTGCTCTGCCTTCACTCACTTGGGGGCCTATTTTGGTATGCTGGTATCATCCTATCCTTATCCTGTACTTTGCAAGCTTCTCGCCGTATCCGATCTGAGGGGGAGCCCTCCTCAATCAAGATGAAAGTATCCATGATGGGGATAATGCCAACCAAGGCGATGACTTGAGTATCAGATCCGAACTCCTCAAAGTTGCCGAGTCTTGTTAGAACGTACAAGGTTGTCGTATAAAAACAATGCTGGTAATGCGCCAATGAGATGCCGGGGAATAGAAGCTACAAATCATACAAGACGGGAAGCAATACGCCGATGTAGGCTTTGTGTATCGCTGGTAAAGCGCCTCTCGATGACTTGGCGGCAGCCATGAAAGGGTGTTCCCGAACGCTTTCCGAGGGAGCTCCAAAACAATCCGCGACGTCTTCCTCACCACCTGCGTATAAGTCTGATGTGAGTGATGTCGTTTCAAAGCTTATCATTCAAGATCCAAGCATTTAATTCATATAGCCCAGTGCAAAAGCTCATGCCGGCGATGCCGCCTAGCCACAAATTACTTAAAATCACTGCCTTGCTGGCAAGTCTTTCAGTCCGGAGAACTCGGAGCATTCATAGAATCAACCAAAGGCTGGAGGAAGGCCAGGGAAGGCCACCGGGAAACCTCCTACCAGATTCTCAGGAGGCTGAAACTCTGCAAACCTCCGCCCACCTAATGAGTGGCTGGTAAGTTGCGTTGCCTTCTGGGGAAAATCAGCCCAGCGCCACCAAGCCACTCGGCGGAACCCAGTTGTAATTATTATCGAGAATTTCCATCTTTTGGAAACGTTTAGCCCCATTACTAGTCCAAGTTGAAGGACATTTTCTATATTCTATACGTTGATTTTGAGGCTGAGAAGGACAAGACACGGAAGAAGTGCATCAAGGAGTTCAAAAGTCAATAGCAGACGGCGGAATCTCGAATAGCGACGGTGGATTTTAAAGAGGGCGACGGCTCAAACAAGAAGTTTTTTTTTGGTAGACGACGACGACTACAACTGCGAGTTACATACAAGTTACTTTCTTTACTACGACGACGAGAACTAGTACTCGGCGAACGACTGTCAAGAATACCCAAAGCAGGATCTTTGGAGTTTTAGATCTCTCGGAGGAAAACTTTGCAGCAAGCTCCGACGCAGCGCAAATTGAGCCGACGAAACCAGAGTCTCGCACAAAGGGCAATATTTAAACGTATGTTGACCTTTTGACGTTATGATATTTGACAGGACTTTGCACTTTACTTACGCAGCCTTTTAACCAGAAGTGTAGATACTCTTGGACGAAACGAGCCACAGAAACACTCCATAAAACGAATTCCCTTGGCCAAAGCGAATGCCGCCAGCAAAGAATCGATGAGCCCGCCACTATTGTCCTCGTTGCATACTCAACGTCCTCCTCCTCCGCCGTCAGGCTCTCCGCCACGGACCCAACTGTTCGACTTTAGCGACTTTGAGCAAGGGCCAGAGACCCCGCCAGAGTCAGTCATCCAACAGGATCCCTTGGAGGCTGCCGAGGCCGATTACCAGCTAGCTATTGCTATGGGTCGCTCTTTTTTACCGCCGAGTGCGGCATTGGTCAACAAGATTGAAGACTGGAAAAGCCGGACGAGGAATGAAGTCTCCTCGCCGCCGCCATTGTCGCCGTCATCATCTTTTCAGCTGCAGGAACAGCAACAACAGAGGAAACGGACAGATTCGGGGATTGCGGAACATTACCCACCACCCCCATCACGTCAAGCTCCCACTCATCCTCCCCATGCCACCATCCTCCCCACGCATCACCAACAGATTCATCACCAAAAGCCATCCGCCAGATCAACCCCGACTGCCCGCAGTCAATCACCACCACCCAATACAGACTCGCATCGCTTGACATTGGGATCCCTGGCCACGGGTTGGGAATTCTCCGACATTTTGACCCGCATCGAAAACGTCCATATCGACACAAATACATTTGCGAGTCATCCGGAGCATGCCGGTCGTCAGTTTGCCGAAGAAGTGTTTGGATCCGTCTTTACTGGAAATGCCGCGAGTACGGGATACCAGCCGGAACAGACGATTCGAAGGGAACCTTCGTATCGACAATTGGGATCGGGGCTGGAACGGACGGCTCATGGCGGTTTTGCAGAACAACAACTCAAACATAAAAAATCCGCCGGATTTGATCGTGAAACCCCAGTTGCACCCGCTCGCCTTGGCTCTCGCTCTTCTCGCCCGTCTTCCCCTCGCAGCGGTGGCGATACTACTCCACTCCTTCAACTCCCGCCCTCCCATCGGACCCTCAACCACCGCCTCTCCTTTTCATCCCCTGACCGCGTCGAGAAACCCAAACACTTGCGCAAAGCCTATAGTAATGAAGTCATTGTCCAGCCTCGCCGGACGAGCCCAACCCATCAACAACCCACTACCAATACATTTCCGCGGATCCGGCCCCTCCACCCATCTCCGCGGCCCACCTCCCCGTTGCTGGCCAACATTTCTCCATCATTCAACAGTAACACAATCAATATGGCTGCTGCTGCCCCGGCCGCTGAACGATCTTCCAGTGGCCGTCGATCGCGCCATGTATCGGGTACTTCTATGGATACTTCCTTTACGAATTCAACCGACACCAACATGTCGGCGGCTCCATCCTTACGCAGCCGGTTTAGAGAGTTGTGGGCGACCACGTCGTCGGGATCACGAACCCGGTCACCGAGCCGGACCCGGTCGCCAAGCCCGTCTACCCGTTCCCGCGCTCCCCGCAAATCCACCGATACGTCCGACCGCCCCCATTTCCCCCGCTCCCTCAGTCAACGCTCCAGCCGGTCTACAAAATCATGGCGCTCACGCCGTGCTCGCTCGGTCAGCCGCGATCCAGGCACAATAGCCCGCCAACAACCATCATCCCCCATCCGCCCCCGCAAATCCCTAGACGCATCCAGCCGAACCTCCTCGGATCAATTCTTTGAATTCGTCGACGAACTGTACTGCCGAGCCGACCCCTACGGCCTCGTCATTTTCGATTCACCCAAAACCAAAAATGATAAAGAAGCCGAAGCCCATTTCCTCGCCAAAGAACGCCAACGCTCAAAAAAATGGCGTGACATGGCTTTTGAAGTCTCGGTTCACCCCTCCCTTCTTCAATCCTACGCCGCTGCCCGTCAATCCATTGGAGCACCTACCCTACTTTCCGTTGAAAATGCATCGGCACCCCGAAAAGTGGCGATTTCACCCTTGTATGCGTTTGCTCGTACCCCGAAATTTTTTGCGCGGTTTGCGAAGGGGGTGCCCCAACACTGGCGCGGCCACGCCTGGTACTCTCTACTCACCTCCTCCTCCCATCTCTACACCCTCATGACCCCGGACCAAATCGGCACGGCCGAATCCGATTTCATCACAAAATACCACGATTCCGCATCCCAGCCCTCCCCGTTTGACTCTACCTTAACCCTTGAAGTCGCCAAAACGTTCCAAAACCATATATGGTTTATGCAGCGTCAAGGACCGGGTCATCAAGCCTTAACTCGCCTGTTACGTGCGATAGCCAGCTATGATACGGAAATGGGTTATGTCTCCGGCATGAACTGGGTAGCCGCCATGCTCCTAACCGTCATGGAAGAAGAACGGGCATTCATGGCCCTCATCCATCTCTTCCATTCCCCCATGCAGAGTCGCGGATTTTACCGGTTACGTACCCTATACCAGCAGGACTTGAGCCAGGAATGTACACTCTTTGAATCACGATTGGAATCTGTGGCCCCACGACTGGCGGCCCGGTTTCGACGGGGAAGTATTACGATTGATTCGTTTTTGCCGAGTTGGTATCGATCCCTTTTTTTGACTTTGACTTGGACATCTCCACCTTTACGGCGTCATCGATCGGATGATGGCCGCCCATCCACCCCCGACTCCTCCACATCAGGAAAAAGATGGGAAGGCATCCTCCCCTTTGCAACTGTAACCCGCTGCTGGGACTACTTTATTCTTCACGGCCACAACGCCCTTCCCTCCATCTCACTCGCTATCCTGGTCTACCTCGAACCTCAACTCCTCGCGGTCAATATCGAGACGGTTCAATGTGTATTGGCGGGTGGAGCCGGTGGACCGTCAGCGGATGTCCAAGCCTTTTGTATTGGGGATGCAGATCGGTTCATGAAACTCGTTCGGAAAATCGCGTCAAGTACTACTACTCCTCCCTCCTCTGTCTCTTAGATTTATTTCCACATTTTTTTTATCTGTTACATTTCCTTCCGCCCCTCTCTCTCCTGCTTTTATATAAATCTTTTTAGTTAGTATAGACGTTGTTTTTTTTTGTATTTATGTTATTTTTCTTGGTACCCTATGTGTAAAAATTAGACTTGGTTAACCTATTTCAATTGTAGAAAAGTGTGGGAACTTTTTTTGGGAGGGTAAAGAGACTGCTTCAATCGTACTGTCGTCCGATAAGGGGTAAGATTTACGGCTTTTATTACTAAAAGACAATGCATAATACAGAGAGAAGGGACAAAATATAGGCAAATCGAAGAAAAAACCGAACAGTGATCAAATTGAATCAATGGGTGGCATGATAGGAAACGAGGCGCGGTCTTTGAGAAATGCAGAAACATCAATGTCTGCCTCATTGATAACATTGAGATCAATGTGGTCTTCCTCTTGCGTGGCGTGACTGTTTGCGGTGTGCGTCTGCTGCCTCCAACCCAACGTAATATTCTTGTTGATACAATAAGTATACCGCTCCCAAAGGCAACTCGTTCCGGTCTCCCTATACCCCATTGCAGCGCCCAGTGACTCTTGGTGGTTTTCGTGGGATACCTGCCCCACCCGGTAGGCAACGTCGACGCTGTCACGAGACACCACTCCACTTCTCCACCTGCAGTTGCTTTTGCTGTGCCGCGTTCGGTAATGTTCTTGACTTCTTGTAGGCGTTCAACTTGGACTCGAAGTTGTCAAAGGCATCGTCCCTGGGTTTGGAGACCGAAGACCGAGGAGGTGGAAGAGGAGTGTCCGACATGGCGGGTGCAGAGGAAGCGGTTGATTGAGTTAAAGTTGAGCCTAAGTTGTTTCGTGGTTCCAACGAAGGTGGTGCTACCATGTAAAGGTTGTTGTGGTGAAGAGAGAATGGACAGTAGAGATGCAACTTCCCAGGTTGCGTTGCATGCGCTACTGTTGCTTGGCAATAGTAGTCGTGCCCGACTTGCGGCTGTTTTGAGAGGGCTTGTGTATGCGACATGGTGTTTGGAAACAATGAGTGTTTCTTTTCCTAATTACATATTACTACCGTCTTCTGATTTCGGAATTCGTTTAGGTCCTTGCGGTTTACCGACCGGGACCGTCCTCTGCCTGCCAGGCCTGCCTGATGGGACCGCGGCTACATGAGGTTGCCCTCCTCCAAATCCTCAAAAAGCTCCAAGGCTTCACCCATACGGAGTGGTAGGCCGGTGACACGCGTCATCTCCGCCCATAGGGCCTCTGAGGCTTGGGTGCACTGGGGGTTGTCCATCAACGCGAATCGGGCTTGCCGGAGGTACTCCTCATCCTCGTCAAATTTGGCTAATATTTCTTTGCGGGTGACAATGTTGCAGGTCCTAAGGGCACGGGCGGACAAACTGCTCCCTTTTCCAAACAGGAGCAACGCGGGACCCACTCTAAGCGAAAGACAGTGGGAGTTGTTGACACAACTCGTGCACGCCCGGTGTTCCCGCTGAAACGACCTCTGACACTCTCATCGAATTTAGGGATATCAACTGCCCTCTAATGGTAATGTTGTCTCCGCGGCGGTGTTGCCCGCGGCGGAGATTGACGGCGACAATTGTACGGTACTCGCTCGGCGACGTTCCCTCTCCCACCAAGTGGCGTACCCGGACTAATGGATGGAGACTTCCGACCCTTCCAATGACAGTCGCCTCAGCCGGGGCCTGCTCCGTGCCCGACGGTGCTTCCTGTAGCCTTTGCACTCGAACTGCATTGCCATGCCGGTCCGCCACAGTCGCTTCGCAATAATAGGAATAGAAAGGTTGCGGGACTTCCGTGAATATTCCTGAAGTGTCGATCATGGTTTCCGCGATTAAGACGACATCTTGGACCATCCGCTCGCGTAAATGATCTGACCCACTTTCACCTCTTCCCTCCACCGATCCCAATATATCCCTGATATCCCAATCCTCATCTCACGCTTCTCTGCCCTCCTGCGGCGAGCGTCGTACACCGGGTATTCAACGACAATCGTAGGCGGCGCCATCCTGACTTCAATGCGGCCTGTCAAGTGGGAATGGTGATTTCGGCGATGTAACAGTTGCATCCGTCGTCACTGACAATGCGAAGAACTCTGACAAGTGAAGATATGGTGAGCATTGCTAGAATACGTTGGCGTGAATTGCTGGTTGCTTCTCCTATGCGTCTTTCTTTGACCGCCTTCTGTTGCTGCGACTTCTTGAATAGTATTGAGATTGGATTCCATTTTCAGGCCGATACAATGCACAGATCATTGCAACCAGAGAGGGGTAAGCTTGTCGTGTAAGGATCATCGGCCTTCGTTGGTCTCGTATATAGTTGGGCAGTTCTTGTCGTTGCAGGAAGCCTCTCAGTTTAAATGGCTTTTGAGGCGTCCTCCTCCTCGTTTGCTTGTGGTAGAAGGTCTCATTTAATGTGGTTTCCAGACTTGGGCTCTTGGTAAAGGATATACGGAAAAGCGCGTAAGTTTCGCGACAATCATCTCTGCCCATCGCCATCGGAATGGCGTCCTGTATTTCGATCCTGTATTTTCGTGGCGAATGTTAGGTGGCGGTCTTAAGGATAACTGTATTCAAACTCTACCTTTCTATTATTCACAGTTATGCTTGAGATTGTTGGGATCTTCATAGCAAAATCGACAATCCGTGACACTGGGCAAAGGCTGGGTGTGGTGGCGCAGGTGGTGCTGAAGCTGGCTGTTGTGGTTTTGAACACCGCCAAAAGCTTTTTCTGTCACTGGGCGAAAACGACGACGACGACGACGACGAATATTAAACGGATCTATTGGAGGATCTTTGAAGAGAGGAGCATAGAGGAGAATTGGCGAATCAAATACTAGAAGACACTGGAATGCTCATCAAGCAACTCAAACGGTTCTGCAAAAAGCTGCGAAAACCAGGGTCGGACGTTGTTGTTGCGGCCGTAGGAGCTTCTCGCCCTAGTCTGACATTGACGATTGGATCATCCGCTCGACCAGACAGTGTGGTTGTTCATGAGGATCAGGACGAGGATGGCGGGGAGGGAATGATGAATTCTTATACTCCCGTGTTTTTGAATCGAGCAGAGATGATGGACTCCTCGACGGGGTCATCAACATCATCTACGATATCGGCATCAGCAAACAATAAAGCGGGATCATGTCGAACGCTCATGATGAACCATCCTCCAACAGCAGAGCTGGGGTATGGCCCGTCCCGCGGCAACAAATCGATAGATCTATCCCGCCCACCGTTTGTGCCTCACCCCCACCATCACCGTCTTCACCAACACTCCCCCGCCCGCCGCTCAATCGACATTATCCCACCTCCACCGTCTCGCCCCGTCCATTTAGCACGACCTTCAGGCTCTTTTCCCCCATACACCCCATCACCTCCCATCTCAATCCACGCCAACCACTCATCCTCCAACCTCCTTCTGTCATCCTCTGCATCCTCGCAACACCATAAATTCTCGTCATCCCCCAAAGCCATGATGACGCCGCTACCCAACGCATTGGCCAGTCAACCACCCGTGACCTTGACATCCGTCTCGGCTCACCTGGATGCTCAAATGGAAGCCCTCGACTCTGTCTTTTCGAAAATTAGAGCCGCGCAAAACCTCAAAAAAGAGGATCTCCAGTCTCAACTGGAGCAGCAGCAGTACCCTCCCTCTGTCATCGCATCTCCAACGCACTTACAAGAACCTTCACCACCACCAACACCCATTAAACAAAATTCCCTACCTCCGCCGCCGTCCAAGAAATCACTGTCGGCACATTACGCCCTGGCCCGCCGGTCCATGGAAGAATGCACACTATCCCGCCGCTCATCCGCCCGATTTCAACGTCCCCGTCCCCAAATTCACCCCATCACTCCCGAACAACAGCAACCAACACCCGCAACCCACCAACAATCACCCACAACAGCCCGCTCTCTCCCCCGCCCCCACTCCACCTTTGTTCTCCCCGCATCCGTAACCAAAACAATCCACATGCACGCCTCCCGTGCAGCCCCACCAACCAAGCACCGCGCCGACTCTGGGTTCCATAAAAATGAATTGGACTGTCTCTTAGAGGACATGCAGGCGCTGTCGCTGGAACAGATTGTGCAAAAATATCAGGCGGCCGGACGCGATATGCGCATTCTTTAGACTAGTTTTTCCTTCTTTTATATATATATACATGGGCTGTTGCGTTTTTTTCTCGTTTTTGCTGTATATCTTCTGGCCAATTGGTTTCTATACATATATATATATATATATTTATGACGCTCCGAAGTTTCACTTGTGCTCATCCCTTGTTATACCGATTTCCCCATCCTTTCGGTGTCACATCCTTAAATTCATCCCACTCGCGTTGCTTCATCGTCTCTGCATCCGCGGCGGCCTCGTCCTCTTCATTGTGCAGCACGGCAGCGGCGGCCATGTCTTCGTTTGTGCCGCCCGACAGGAAATTCCCCCGCTCCATTTCGCGCTCCAGGTATTCTTCGACTGAGAGGGATGGGAGTGTGTGTCCGGGTTGAAAGACTTGGTTGAGGAGGGCGTTGCGTTGAGAGGTTAGGGTAAACGGGCGAAGAATCTATCCCGACAATTACATTAATGTGAGAACGGCATGGGATTCAAGTTGGCGTTTACCTTTCCATCTTGAGCCATCAATGGCCCTTGGTGCTTCATTTGGGGTGGCGGATGTGAATCCAGCCTCGAATCATCCCCAGACTCTCGCTCCGAGCGCTCAACCGGGCCCATCTCCAACCGCGCCTTGGCCATCCGCTCCAGTAACGCCCGCTCATCCACAATCAATGTCAAATTCTCGATCGTCCGTTGGATGAAGAGATCCACAGTCGTCAGGATTATATCCCGGTCCAGTTCTTCGTCGATTGCGTCGGGGTCGGTATGGGCCGGTTTAGCTTGGAGCGCGATTTGGTCGTGGAGTTGCTATACATTTAGTGTCAGTCCCCATCCAGAATCTACAAATTCAAAAGGCATAATACCTTGATTTTATCTTTGGTAGCCTTCTCCCGTTTAAACCGAGCAATCTTTTCGGTTCGTCGCCGGTCCGGGTCCGGGATCCCGCCCTTCATTTGTATTTCCAAAAATTTGCGGTCCTCTTTACTCAAAATCTCGTGTTGCTCGCAGGTTGCCAAAAATCGTTCATAGTGCATCTGAACCCCCGTTCAATAATCATTCATGCCATGACGCGCGGCGCATCGTCTGTACCTGGGAATCTTTTAGGATATCCAGCCGATCTCGACCCATGGATTTATAAATCAGATCGCCCAGATATGCATCCACCAACAGAAACCTATAACGAAAACCCTAGTCAATCCAACGGCGCCTCCATCACCTTCAGAGCATAAACAAATACCGCAAATCCCCCGTATTCACATCCTCCAATATCTCGTTCGTGCTAAAGATTCCAATCGTGTCGATCAGCGTTGCGCACCGCGCAAGAGATGTAATGGCTGTATGGACATCTTTCTACATTCTTTTATGTAAGTGATCTACATTTTTGGGGTGAGTGTGCGTACACGGACCTGGTATGCGGGATCGGCGGAAGCGAGCGGGGAGTCTTCGAGGGCGTGGTATAGGGTTGTTGCGTTGTGGAATTCAGTCTTGAGTGGGAGGGCATCAGTTGCTGCCATTTCGCTGAGTTTTACTATTGGAATCTATGCCAAAATGTACTTGGGGCAAGGTCTTCCAACTGGCAACTTCACAAAGGCCGACTGGGGGTGGCACAGTTTTCGGCCAGGATGTGACGTTTCGCCAATTCGGCGATTTCCTCGGCTCTCTCTCATCTTGACCACCAACAAAAACATTGCCGAAAAACCTATACTCCCCTACTCTCAATTACCCACTCATATCATGCCAGGTATGTATAGGTTTTTTTCTCATCATCATTGATGCAGAATTCATTAATCAAGTGGTTTTGAGAATAGTCGATACATCAGACCCGGCCAAAGTCGTCGTTACCCACGGCGATAGCACGGCCGACATCTATTATTATGGCGCAACAGTGACGAGCTGGAAGGTGCACGGACTGGAACGGATCTTCCTGAGGTCTGCTTACTACGAACCGTTCTATCGCACTTACTGTTCTGACGCGTGAGATACAGCTCTAATGCCATCTTAAATGGAACCAAGGCCATTCGTGGGGGAATGTACGTTCTTATTTGACAATGTCTCATCATTACCTTAAACTCGCCAAATAGTCCCCTGGTCTTTCCCCACTTTGGAACGATCCCGACCTCTAAACTTCCCCAGCACGGATTTGCCCGTAACTCAAAGTAGGTCTTGTCTTCCGCACTGATTTACAGCATGACTGATGATGTCGGCAATAGGTGGAGATGGGTTGGCGCAACCAAAGATACAGCTGCAGAAACTGTTGTCGCGTTCGGTCAGTATTTGATTTTATTCTCCTTGGGTGACCCCGTGTATTTACGAGAATGCGTGGATATAGAGCTGACACCCGAGAATGTCCCCGAGAACCTTCGCGAATTATGGCAGCATGGTAAGTAAAAGTTATCATTCCAGCATCTACTAGTAGCATTGACATTTATTCCCACACAGATTTCCGTCTGACCTACCACGTCACTCTGACCGCCAACACGCTGCGGACCCAGCTCTCCATCCACAACCCTTCAAAAACTGCATACCCCTTCACCACCCTTCTGCACACGTACTTTAAAGTCGCCGAGATTGCCACTGTGGCCGTTGCAGGGTTGACGGGATCCGCGTTCGTAGATAAGGTGACCGGTGGCACCACGCAAAACTCGGAAGACCGGGAACGCGTCACGGTCGCCAGCGAGGTTGACCGGGTGTATGAGGGAGTCAAGGGGGATGCTATTACTATTCAGGGTACGGCGATTGGCGGTGGAGTGGTTGTGGTCAAAGACAACTTCCCGGATGTTGGTGAGTAATTGTGCTCATAAATGGGGGTTCTGTCGTCCAGATTTGATGAACTGTCATTTTTTAGTGGTGTGGAACCCATGGGTCGACAAGGCTAAAGCCATGGCCGACTTTGGGGACGAGGAATATCACAACATGATTTGTGTAGAGGTAAGGAAATGAGAAAGAAGCTGACTTTGCCCTACATTTGCTGAATGGCTCTAAAATTCAGGTCGGACATGTTGCGCAGCCCGTTGAGCTCAAGCCCGGCGAAACATGGACAGGTGGACAGACGCTGGTTGCAGTCTAGGTGTTATCGACATAAATTAGAAATCATCCTTTACTCTAGGTGAATACAGTTTCTATCTATAGTTAGGCACCTACACCAACACTCCCTAAATCATCGTCGTCGTCAAACCACGGACTTGCGGGTATGGTCACAGGCCCCATTCTGGTCAAGATTTGGGTCGCATACGCCGAAACTCGTTCCCGTTTAAACGCCCTTGCCGCATCCACAACGTGTTCCAGCAATTTGGCGCGTTCCAGAAGTGTCAGAGACTGCATTCTGGGCACTCCATCCAGAATATCGAGTAAAGCTGCTTCATTGTAATACCGCGGGAACTGCCAGAGGAGGGAGTGCAAGTCGGCTCGAATGGATGCAAAGGACGCGACTGGGGTCCAGAGGGTTTGGGGTTCGCGGAGGGGGGATATAGCTGGGGCGATGGGAGAATTGGAGCGGGGTGGTGGGGTAGAATGTCGACTGGCGGGTAACGCTAGAGGCGGACTATGTAAAATGGGAGAGGGGGTGGTTGGGGTGAGGGCTGTTGGTGAGGGAGGTGGGGCGTAGGTAGTGTAGGAGCTGGTGATTGGTGGTGTGGCCACATACGCGTCTGGTTTGGCAGACGTAGGGAGAGGTTGAGAAGTTGTCGATGGCTGCAAATCAACCTCCATTGCATCAACCGGCTCAATCCGAGTCTCAACCTGCTCTGTTGCAGCCATGGATGCGGCTTGAGCCTCCTGCGGAATTACCATTGGCTCTGTCCTGTCACTGCCATCATCCTCGTCGGACTGTTGCTCCTCTTCACCCGAAAAGTCGGATGTAAGGGCAGGCCCCGTCAACAAGTCTGCTGCATGAGTAGCCAATTCACGCTCAGCCTGCAAAAATCGCTGAATGACAGGCCCCGGGCCGTCGATAGCCGCAATGAGCTCCTGTCGCATCTGATCCACATTAAAGATTAATTGGTCCCGCGGGATTTCGGAGGGGTGTTTAGGCCAGTGGAATGTGGGTGGGGTTCGAGGTTTGGTTGACGGTTTCTAAACATCCAACGTCAGCAAAAAACATGACGGTAAAGCTTGGCGCGCGCGACCGGCGTACATACCAATTGTCGAACTGCCCGTCGACCACGAAGGTCTTGATACACTCGTGTGAGCTCATTCGCTGCCTAAAAATGAACGGAAGGATTGGCAATGGCACCCATAGCAAGGAAGGCAGGCACATACCTTGACCGATGCATCCTGGTTTTTTTGCAGGATTTCAGGATGGATGTCGACCGGCAACTCTTTTGGCCATAGCTGCTGCAGCCCGATCGCTGCCATAGCTCGTCGCAAAGGCTACAAGAAAATCAACGTCAGCTCTCGAGCCATCAACCTGCGATTACAGAGGACAAACTTACCTCTCGGTAATACGCAGGTACGCTATACACATACGAGTGGAAGTCTGAAATAATTTGGGAAGTCACAGGTTGCGGAGCTTGGCGTCTTCGCAATGGAACTGCATTTGGTTATTTCCAAAAAAACTTACGCGTAGGCAAAGAAAAAATAACTCACGTATCATGGCAAACAGTGGGGGAAAGGCATATGGCATGATGTACAGACTGACCGTCTGCGTACTTCCACTATATTTCAATGTACCAAACGGTTTTCCAAATCCATTTGTTCCATCACTGCCTTTCACATACAACTATATTCCCGGGCGGCATTAGACTGTGAAGATGATGTGCGTGTCATGAGGGAACGTACGGTCCAGCTAGGTTGCCCAGGCTGCTGCATTAGTTCTCGTACAATCTTGCAGTTTTGGTCTATATTGAATCGGTCGATGGGAAAATTCTCGGGGATGGGGTATATGTCGGGGGATCTCGTGTAGTAGATGTGCGGGTGACTTGTTCGTAAAAGCTAATATTACGGTTCCATTTTAGCTTCGTATTAGGTGTGGGTGAATGCGAATGGTACGTTACGTTTGGTGGACTTTTGCCGCCGGACTCTGCTGGGACCCAGAAGGGTTCTGGAATGGGAAAGTTGCGAGTAGATGTGCGTGTGCAGTACAACAATAACGTTTCCGAAGGCGGTTCACTCTGTTCTGAAGTGCTATGCCATTTCGAAGTGTCTGTAAAAAGCGCAGGTCAGCAGACAGTCCGAATAACCTAGTGCGTACAAAGGCTTACCAGGATGCTCCATCAGATGCAAAAGAACACCCTCGATGTGACATATGGGTGCTAGCGGAAACACGTTGGCATGGACTGGCGTTTGCACACAATTGTCAATGCATTGTAGGAGGTAAGTTGGATTGGGAATTTGCCACCACTGCCCTTCAATACTTGTTGGTATGTCTCTACACCAAGAGCGAGTATAGACAATGACAAACCTCCCATGACTCGGCTCATTTCCATTACGCGACTGTTCGGATCGATTTCGGGAGTTAGCCAAAAGGTGAATAGTCGCTGATCCCACCGAAACGGCTCGGGGTAGAATTCCGACCCAGGACTGCGCAGTCGTGGGATGTTTAACTAGATACGGCATCAAACCAGGCTCAGCAAGTTGTAAATCAGAGAGTTTCGAGGTACCTGGTTTGTCAGGCTCCATGTTTCTCCAGTCTTTTCCATAAAGCTTGAACCATCCGTAAACCAAAACATGAGGGTCGTCTCTGCATTCGCTGGATAGCGCCCCTTTACATACATGAATCAGAACGGTAACTACCAGATTGGCAACTATGATCAACGAAACTCACTAGTCCGATTGGATCCCTCTTACGGCCATAGCAGTCTAGATACTCAAATGCAGCACCAAAGCTAGCACCTGCTACAGATATATCGCTTGCACGTATAAGTTTCAGCTCGCGAAGAAGGACCTTTTCATCATCTGTGTCAAGTAATGTCTGACCACCACAAGTCAGTTGACGGCTATGGGCTTTGATCGAACAGGGTCAATCACTTTCACTGAATGGACGGCATTACCTTGTAGTATGGTTCCTCATATGAAACCAACATGTACTTGTTGTCCTTGCGCTGGGCAAATGCTTGTTCCCGCTACATCAGGTCATAAGAAACGATTCATAGGAGGTCGTCTACTGAGAAAGAGAATCAGACCTTGAAGAAATGACTGATGGCAGCCTTTGCACTATCAAGATAGGTCATATTTTCCGAGAACTTGCGGTTCATGGAAGTGCTTGAATCAAGCACAAAGATGAACAACATGGTTGATGATCCAATGTTCTTCAAACTTGATGTTCTTGCCAAACCAGCAGCCCTCCGGGATCCTTGGATCTTTTCACTATCCTTGCCTATATACTCGAGTATGAAGGCTATGCACAAATTTCTTCCTCTAGTATAAGTTGCTCAGCGGTCTTGCGCCTCTTTGCCGTCCACCCGGCATCATTGCTCCATTTTCAGGCGTTGATTTTCGCCAAGTTTGTTCCCGTGTTCCGTCCTTTGATTTGCCGTTTGTGTTATTGGCAGAGATCGTTTGATCCTTGGCCTGTGTATATAGGAGTGCGGTATTTGTATATTTCTGGTATTTGCTGAAAACAGAGGCAACTTTGTGAAAGCCACGACGCGGTCACGGCCTCCTGAATTTGCCAAAGCTGCAGAATCACAGGATTTCAGTTTGGACCACCATCTGCCAGTATTGACCTTGCAGCATCATACGCTCCTTCCCACCTACATCCTTCCGACGGGCAAGACCAGAACTCTCAAGGCCCCCTTGGCCGCTACTCGTTCCCGCAGCTTGCGAAATCACCCTGAGCGGGAGGCAGCTGCCGATACTCCGCCTTCAGCAATTACGGCCTTCCGTGCCATCTTGAACTTTTCCATTCACCTTCCCAAACTCCCCAATAAACTAGACCAGCACAATGTCAAAACAACTGGGGAAGAGTCTGCTGCGTTCGGCGTATGTTCTACCGTTTGCGATTGCGACGCGTTGGGATTGTGGTTGACGAAACCTTTGCCTTTGTCAAATTTTAGCAAGAACTATACCAAGGGTTACTCCGATATGCAAATCAAAGTTCGGTGAGTGTCTTCTTGCTTTTCTGACCATCATCTTGGCGGATGTGCTTACCGCAGTCCATCTTCTCTTCAGCCAAGCGACATCAAATGACCCAGTAAGAGCACTTTTCGGAGTATCCGAGAACATGACAAAGTCTTACAATTTGACAGTGGGGACCTTCGGGATCATTGATGGCAGAAATCTCACAATCAAGTTATAACCAGTAAGTTTGGCCGGAGTTTTGACGCCGAGACAGAGGTTTCCAATCTAACAACTGCCTTTCAACAGCCGAGACTTTTTAGAAATTATGGAAATGATAGACAAACGATTGAATGATCACGGCAAGAACTGGCGTCACGTTTTCAAGGTATTCTAGGAGCTTTTATCAAGGATCTCTGCGGGTCATAACTTGGAGTTTTAAGGCCCTCACTCTGCTTGATTACTTGCTCCATACCGGATCTGAAGCAGTCATTGCCTACGCTCGCGAAAATCTCTATGTCATCAAAACCTTGAAAGAGTTCCAATACATAGATGATGACGGAAAGGATCAGGGCGCGAACGGTAAATCTGTTTGCGAGCGTAACTGGATCAGGAAAAGCTAATTACTTTTACAGTTCGTCAAAAGTGTAAAGATATCACAGCATTGTTGGCCGACGAAAGTCGCCTGCGTGAAGCTCGACAAACAAGAGCCGATATGCGCGGACGGATGACGGAAGGATCGGGTCCAGCTGCAGCTGCGTCTGGAAGTGCTGGTGGTAACGGAACTTATTACAATGAGGACCGGGAATTACAAAAAGCTTTGGAAGAAAGTAGAAAAACGGCTCAAACCGACGAATCCCGCCGAAAGGCCATGACTCAAGAGTATGTTTCTTTATTTGGGTGCATTGCTTTACGAAAAACGATGTTAATTTTTGGAATAGGGAGCTTGACGTGCAAAAGGCATTGGAACTGAGTGAGAAGGAAGCGATTGAACGACGAATGCGTGAAAGAGATGAGGCCGTCAAGAATGAAAAGAAGGATGATAACATTATTGATTTCTTTGGTGGTCTCGAGGATACGACCCCCGCCAATCCCTATGGTCAACAGCCACAACAACAACAGCAGCAAGGGGGAGGATATGACCCATTCGCTGGTTTTGGTGGAAACGATGTGTTTGCTCAGCAGCAACAGCAATATCAGCAACAGTACATGATGCAGCAACAGCAGCAACAACAACTACAGCAACAGTTGGCCCAGCAGCAGGCGCTTCAACAACAACAGATGCAAAACCAGATGTTCAATCAGGCTCAACAGTCTAACCCGTTTGGTGGTACACCTTTTGGCCAAGCGTCAAATGCCGGACAGCAGCAGCAACAGATTCCGGAAGGAAGCGATGCGCTTGCTCGTGGATCGTAAGTGAAAGTTGTGGCATTTACTATTAAATCCTATGCTTATCAATGTTTCTTTTTTGGCGAATAGTGGACCAATTGATCCTTTCGCTAGCTTGGCTGCAAGTCGAACGTCACAGTAAGTATGCGTCTAAGATTTAAGACACGGTCAGCGCTAAAAGTCAAATAGAAACACGGGCAGTGGCTCGGTATCGGGAAGCACACAATTCAATCCCTTCGGAGGTTCGTCTTCTGGAACTCAGGTATGACATATAGAAATTCATTCCTATCGGATGTTTGGATCCTAATGAACATGTCGATAGTCATCGGCCTTACCTATGCATTCCACGGGTGGCGGCTTTGGCGGAAATTTGACCCCGCAACAGGCATTGTCTGTCAACAACACCGGTGGAGGGTTTGGCGGCGTCGCGTCTCATTCAACGGGTGGATTTGGAAATGTCACATCACATTCAACCGGCGGTTTTGGAATTACATCACATTCCACTGGTGGATTCCAGGTTTGTTATGCCATATGTCTCTATTTACGCTCAAGGCATATCTAATTATTCATTTTTAGCCTTTATCACAGAACAACACTGGTGGTGGTTTCTTCCCCCAGCACAATACCGGCGGTGGCTACCCCTCTCAGCACCAAACCGGCGGTGCTGCCGGCTTCCTATCGCAGCACAACACAGGAGGCGGTTTCGGCACTCCCGGAGGCAGGAATACGACCGATCTCGTCAATCTGGATGCGAGCAGTTTGGCCAAAGGATCCAACAATGCCTTCTCCTCCCCCGCCGCCGCCAAAAACCCGTTCCAAACTGGAACCCCCAACAATAATAAATTCCAATGGGAGAGTCCTAAACCTGCACAACCTACGTTGTCGCAACTGGCCGGACAAAACGCATTTAATGCCACTGGTGGTGGTAGTAACAACGCCTTTAATCCTCGTACTACCCCTGGGATGAACCAGCCTGGAGCGTTTGGGAGCACATCGAATCCCGCAACGCCGTTTGGCGGGGCTGCTGGCATGGGAATGGGTATGCAAAATACCGGTGGTGCGAATCCATTTGGCATGAACATGCAGCAGCAGCAACAACCGGGTGGTTTTAATCCTCAACAACAACAACAGCCATTGCAGCAGCAACAACAACCGTTTGGCCAACAACAACAACAATTCCCTCAACAACAGAATACGGCGTTTGGGAACCCGCAGGCCCAACAACAAGGATCGTTTTTCTGATTTCCTTTTTTTTGGCACCTCATTTTCTCTCAATACTTTCTCTCCCTTGTTACTTTTTTTTTTGTTTGAACAAATATTTCGCCCTGAAATTTAGACATTGGCATCCCAATTACTCGTACGGTTTGCTGTTTCATAAGTTTCTTTATAGTCGGCAGAAGGTGTAATACTCCCAAATCCAAAGATGGTGGAATCGAGGAAACCTCATAAGACATAAGTAGTGCGCGCCACAAAGCTCTGACACATCGCGATCGAAGAAACCTCCAATTTCCAAAAAACCTCCTCTTACCTCAATCCCTTTCCATGTAAGGTAACAAAAAACGATGATTTACCCCCGGACAGGGGCCCCACCACCCCGACTATTCTCTCGTATCGCCATACCCTGTGGATCATGTTTCAAGACTGCAGGCCGTCGTCCATCTTCCACCCAATTCCCATCCCCCCGGCGCTGGGATTCACCTACATCCCCCTACGAAGTCCTGGACGTCCGACCCGATGTGCGGGCCAAAGAACTCAAATCCCAGTATTACAAGGTACATTTTGTATTTGAGTGTTGGTTTTTATTTTCTCACGCGTTTTTATGTATATATAGTTGTCAATGAATTTCCATCCAGATAGGACATTAACCCGATCAGAGTCTGACCGAAGGGCATGCCACGAAAAATACATTCAGGTCCAAAACGCTTACGCCCTCTTATCCGATCCGGTCCAAAAAGCCGAATACGACCGTCTCAAAAACTCCCCCCGATCCTCTTTCCTGTTTCGACCTGAAAAGCAGTATGGGAGGTTTGACGGCGGATACGACCACGAACCCAGTCCGTTCTCGGGGGACGGGGGTGAACCTATGGGCGCCATGAAAATCCTTGCACCGTGGTTTATGGGTTTCGGAACGTTTGTGGCTGTCGCAGCGGGTGCTCACATGTATATTGCCGGAACGCAGACGAGTGCGGAAGAAGAAGCGTGGGAAGAGTATATTAAGGCGAGGGAGAGGGATGGGTTGGCGGAGATATTGGGGTATCGGAGGTAAATGGCGGATACGACCACGAACCCCCTCACAAAAATCCTCTTACCGTGGTTTATGGCCTTTGGAACCTTTGTGGCTGTCGCAGCGGGTGCTCACATGTATATTGCCGGAACGCAGACGAGTGCAGAGGAGGAAGCGTGGGAAGAGTATATATTAAGGCCACGGAGAGGGATGGGTTGGCGGAGATATTGGGGTATAGGAGGTAGTTTTAGCTTGTTTTTTGTATAGGAATGAATTCTGATACCCATTTTTCTTTATATATGAGGAAAACACACTTCAAGATATATATATATACAGAGTCCACAAGAAACACCAATGATTCCTCTTCATCCAACATTAACCTCCCAACTCCGTCCAACCCACACTCCCGGATCCTTAATCACAACCCTATACCCCCCCTCAACTTTCAGTCCCTCAACTTCCAATGTCCTTCCGTCAACAACCACACTCTTTGGTTCAGATTTAGCACCGACAAGGATAATCCTCTCGACCCGGGATCCAATCGCCTCTATATCCTTATCTGAGAGAGTATTGGTAGGAGTGGCGGAGAGAATGTTGTTGGAGAATGAAAAGGTGGAGTGGATATATGTTCCGGATGTGTAGTTGAAGGTATGCCCGTCGTCAATGTAGATGTGGCCTTTTGCTTCACCCTGGTGATCCAAAGCAACTACTAGCGTATAGGGATCCCGGCGCATCAGAGTCGAGGACCGTCTCATCCGGTCCCGCCTTGTAACAATACTTCCTCCGCGTAGGATAACCGGCATGGTCTCCAACGGCGTCGCAACCGTCAGGATTCCATCGCTTTTAGGTGTGACGCGCGCAAACGTGTCGTAATCATACCAAACCTTTTATAAAAAAGAGGGTTAATGATGATGATGAATTTAGGCGAGGAAAGGGGGTTTTACCTCAGATGTGGGAAGGTATAGATCGATACTGGATTTATCTTTGCCGACGGGTTTGATGACCAGACTAGTGCCGAGCATATACTGATCTCCCATCGCAAAGGTTTTTTCGTCTTGAGGGAATACGGCTACCATCGGTCTACCAAAACAAAAAAAATTAGAAAATTACACCAAAAATGTAAATGTTTTTTTTACTTACCGGTTAACAGGCGCCCCATTCTCCTTTGCCTCCCAAAACAATGTATAAATAGTCGGAAGCAGGGCATAGCGCCTTCGAATCGCCGTTCGGATCAGGCTCGCGTAGGGTTCCCCAAACAACCAGGGTTCCCGGCGTTTGGTATCGATATGAGCATGAGCTCTAAAAAACGGTTGAAAGGCTGCGACCTGATACCATCTCACCAATAAATCCGCATCAGGGTTGCCGAAAAACCCGCCGACGTCGGCACCCGAGAAGGTGATTCCCGAGACGCCGAGAGAGAGAATCATGGGGACAGAGGCTTCCATGTGATCCCATTGGGCCATGTTGTCGCCGGTCCAAATGGGGCCATAGCGTTGTGTTCCCGCAAAGAAGGCTCGGGAAAGAACAAAGGGTCGGTCTTTATGATCGGATCGGAGGAGGTGGCCTTCATACGTGGATCGGTGCATAAGTGTTCCATAGACGTTATGGACATCGCGATGTTCGACTTTTCCTGTATGCAATGCATCTTTCTGCATGGTCGTTTCGGGGCCCGTAAACACACTCGGTTCATTCATATCATTCCAAGTATAAAGCGACGGCGTCGAGCCTTTATATTCCGTAAACAAGAATTTCCGGGCCCAGTATTCGCGGGCTTTCGGGTTCGTGTAATCGATCCAATTCGAGTTGCCGGGCCAACACCATCCTTCGACATCATTCCCGTCCTTATCTTTGACGAATAAATCCAAGTCTTTGGCTTCCTTGTTGACAGAGTAGGCATCGTCGCGTTTGATATGGGGGTCGATAATCGTCACCATTTTGCGGCCTTTAACGGACAGGTTCTGTTGCATGATTTCGGGGGTAGGGAATTTGGTCTTGTCCCAGGTAAAATACCGTTTCCCATCCGTATGTTCAATATCGAGCCAGAGGACATCATAGGGTATATCGTGCTCCTCAAACCCGGCGTCAACGGCCGCCACGTCTTTTTCGTCATTGTAGTTCCAGCGGCATTGGTGGTAGGCTGTCGCAAACGATTGGGGGAGGGATGGGCGCCCCGTGAGTGCGGTATAGGAATTGAAAATGTCGGTGGGTTGGGATCCGACAAAAATGAAGAAATCGAGGGCACCCGACTCGGCCATCCAGTGGGTGGTGGTAGACGTCACACTCGTATGTTTAGAGGTCCCAAACGGTAAATAACTGGCCAGGTTTGCCTATTCCCAAACGTTCATTTTTCCCGTAACAATTCGCACTAGAAACAAAAGACTTACCAACGCCCCCTGCCCTTTCGACCGCTCAACATCGATCCACATTTCGGCCGCATTGAGCCAAAACACACCGGCCGACACACCCTTCTTATGCGACATCATGAATGGCACAGATCCGTAGAGTGCCATGGGGCTATCCAGAATGTACTCAAACACATCCAGGTTGTACATGCGGTAGGGCTGATCGTACGCCTTGTTCTCTCCCCTATAGATGAAAATGTTGTTGGGTCAGGGACAGCAGGAAATGATGGCTGGGTAGGGGACTAACCTGGTGGATTTGAGGGAAAAGTCGGTGGCGTGCTCGGCGATTCCGTACACGTCAGCTGCACCCGGGAATGTCACATCGAATCCGATAGAAGTTGGGCCTAAATCGCAAAATCATTGAGTGATGAAATAGCAACAAACGGTATGGATGTGTGTGGGCAAACATTACCATTGGGTTTAGAATCCGTCTTTCCATTAAAATGTTCTTCCCACATATCACTCTTTGTCTTCTCCTCCAATTTCGAAATCTCATCATCCGCTTTCTCCGGTTCAGTAGCAGCAGGCTGCAACGTTCCATCGGCATTGTCAGCCTGATTCGCCAACGCAGGAGGTTCCTCCTTATTCCGAAAATGCTCATAGTAGAAATACCCCTTTTCGTTAAACGAGAATGCGGGGACGCCACGCGTAGCCACTTCAAATTGAAACGGGTCGGCCTGGATCATGACCGAGTTCTGGTACGCATCTCCAAATTCGATAAACGAAGTGTTGACCAGTCGACAGGGTGTCGTTGCAGGATACTTTGAATCCAACGCAAAATCGGGGGGAAGTTCATACCGGGGTTTCAACGGTCTCGCTTCCTGAATCTTGACTCGAGTCGTATCACGTTCCAAAAAGGTGATTTCGAGTGTATACGGGACTTTATGGATCGTGTCCAGTAGTTGAGCGGTCAATAGACTTTTGGTGGCGTCAAGGTGGAGAGTGTCCTTGACGATCGAGTAAGGGGACGTGAACCCCGGTTTTTTGTCGGCGAGATCGGCATACGCGGATTGCCGTACGCAGAATCCGGATTGGTCGCAGCGTTTAAAGTCGCCGTGTTTGACCATGTGAGCGCCGGGAGTGAAGAGTCCGATCAGCAAGGTGAGCGAAAGAAGGAGTGAGCCCATTGCGGGAAGACTATTGCTACTACTACGAAAGGTGATCATCATCGTCGGGACACTGCAAAGCAAAGGTGTCGGAAGGTCCCAAAGGTGCTGATGACAGTGAGTGGCTTGTCGCTGCGCCACTTTTCAACCGCTATAAATACCCAGAAAATTTCCTCTTCCACAATTGTTTGAACTTTTGCAAAGCGAAAATGACTTTTGGATCTACTCAACGCAAGCATCAAGACTTTTCTTTTGGTGCTGCTGCGTACATCCAACCATTATTTCCGCTTTCGATCAAATACCCGCATGTAGAGTTACTCCATCTTTATGATCCGTGATGGCGTATACGGGACAAATGCTGGGAAGAGTAAATATGGTATCTCTTCACTTATTATGGGCAAGGAATGCTTTTTCCTTGCTCCATGTGTTTTGGGATGCTACAAAACGCAATTGGTTTTTGGTTTTGCAAGAAGCTTTTATAAGGAAGAAAGTGCATAACGAACACAAGACTGAAGTTCGGCGTAAAACCCTTGTTGCCCTGACAACCAGATTATGCGAAATGAACTTGTGGGTTTTGAACTTTTGACAAACGTTCGTGATCAGAAGTAGGAAGGGGAATGGTTGCAACGACGACGACAACGCAGCGATGCCTGCGGGCAGGTCTCCCGCTCTATAGCCATTCATCAAAAGGGATTTCAAGGCAGTACGGGTTCAACAAATGCCTACGATTTGCGTCGTCGCAAGCTACGCAAGCAACGGTTCAGGATAGTGAATCTAGGACGACGAATCAACCAACAAATACTTCATCACCCACACCATCTCCACCATCGCAGCCATCCCAGCAGCAGCAACCACCACCCAGCAACAACTCTACCACAACAAAAAGACCACAACAAAAGTCACGATTTCCCATCCCCAGTTTATTCAAAAAGCAAGCCGGCGTAACATCTGCAGCCAGTATCGCCGACTACCCTTGGCTCCTCGACTCGTCGCCATCACGCCGACCGAGACCTACACTCTGGTCTGCACTGAGAGACAAGCATTTCCTGGCAGTGGGAACGGCCCGAGCGCGGAAACACATGAATCACCCAACGTACAATTTCCCGAACCAGTTTTGTCAGGATGCAGCGGCGGTGACAAAAGAGATGTTTGCGGCACTGTCGGATCCGGAGCGGGCTGTGGATGAAGAACGACTAAGGCCGGTGATGGTGCGGGCCGTGGCGGACCGGTTTGCAGAGGGGGCCAGGAAATTAAAGAAGCAAAACAAAAGAGTCGAGTTTCGACTCAAGGGGGAACCTCAGTTGTCCGTTTCTGGATTACACTTTACGTACGGACCGTACCCAGCTCCCGCGGGGTACATTGCGCAGCAGTGGTGGTCGCTGATTGAGCTGGTGATGCCCAAGGAAGACAATACGTTTACCTCGCATCCCCGGCAAAAAGAGGTGATGCAGCGAGCGATGGACGACGGAGTGTATTTCCGGGTGGACGTGCGTGCTACGGTGGACCTGGAATTTGTCGTGTTTGATACCCGGAGCGAGATGCCTTTGCTCAAAGACCGGCGGGAGCGAGTCGAACTCCAGTTTGTGAGCCCGCATTTTACGCCGTGGGATGAGATTTTCGAGCTGGATGAAGCTGGAGAGTGGTTTTTAAAGTGGCAGTGGCGGGTGAGCGATGTGGATTGGCTGGTGGAGAGTATGATGCCCAAGGCCGAGAATAGCCGCAAGATTGATGTGCGTGTGAACCAGCCTTTTTTCAAGTCTACCATTGACCGGATGCGGTGAATCTATATTTCTTTTTCTTAATACTGTCTCTTGCCTACTGTATACTATTGACCCAGTGCTCTCAGAGTCCACTGAAAGTCCTAAGTCATGTGACTGCGCCGAACGCGTGGATATTTGCAAAGATGACGTCGCACAGAATTCAGATTCCGCCGCTGGAATTTTTGCATATAGGAACCGCCGTGCTTTCTTTCCTCGGGCATCTTTTCCTTTGGGCATTCTTGTAGCTTTACTTCAAAGGACACTGGACTCACCTTCCAACCACATTTACATATACTATTCCTAAAGCAATATGCTCACCCGGATATCCAAAGGCGTGGCCAGGGCCCAGGGCAGCAGGCCGTACCAGGAAGACAACTTTGCCATTGCCGACGAGGCCTTTGACCGCAACGGATTTGCCCTGTATTCCGTCTTTGATGGCCATGGCGGCTCCGATGCGTCCCAACACGCCGCTCGCAACCTGCCCAAGTTGGTCGTCAACTCGGACTCGTTCAAACAGGGCCGCTACGACCAGGCGCTTCGTGATGCCTTCTTACGTGAAGATGAATTACTTTTGGAAGAATTTGGGAATGCGAGACGGGGAGGAACTACCGCCACTGTCGCATTGATTGCCCAGTCCCAACTCTACGTCGCCAATGTCGGTGATTCTACGGCCGTCTTGGCTCGCAAAAACGATCAGGGCAACTATGATGCCGTTCGTTTATCGAAAGAACACAAGGTCGATGATGCTGTTGAAGCGAAACGCCTGAGTCAGGCCGATGCTAAGATTAGGAATGATCGCGTCGTTGCTCCAGGACATGCCATCAACATGACGCGTGCTCTAGGGGACTTTGACTTTAAACTTCCTGAAAATGGTGCCCCCGCCGATTGGATCTCTCCGGTGAGTAGTGAGCAACTTTCACGAGGCCGAACGAAGTGAGGCCTGGCCCAGACATTTTTCCGAAGGAAAAATGGATGGGCGCGGATGATTTTGCGAAGCAAAATCGATTGCGAGCGGAGCGAGCAGGACGCCGAGCGAAGCGAGGCAATTCTTGGCCCAGACATTTTTCCAAAGGAAAAATGGATGGGCGCGGAGGATTTTGCGAACATGGTGCAACAATACGACGACCCCGAGCGTAGCGAGGGGGAGGAGCATGCGTTTCTTTATAAGACTCTGTTGACAAAACATCTGATGATGAGATTAAAGGTCGCTAACATTAGAAGTGTTTTTGGTAGGTCCCACATGTCTCCAAAGTAGATTTGCAACCCAATGCCGATTTTGCGATAATAGCTTCGGACGGGCTATGGAATCATCTGGATGAAGTCCGCCTGATACCCATGGTACAGTAACACTCTTCTTACTACATTTGACACTTTCTAATATCCGTATATAGATTGCAGAAATGCGGCTCAAAGGCTTGACACCCCAACAGATTTGTGTAGAGTTTACGGCCAATCTTGGAAAGGTCAGTCCCATATTTGCTTGTTGAGTAATACCTTCATGAATTGACACACCACCTACCGCGATATGATTAGATTCAAGGATCGGACAATATCACCTTTATTCTACTAGACTTGCATTGGGGTGCAGAGTAAAGACACATTTTTTTGACGCTTGTATACCGGCCGTGTTTTTTTTGGCTGCACAAGACCCGGTTGGCACATGATACTGTATGTTTTATAGAACTGACGTATTTCGATATCCTTTTTGTGCGATCGGGGGCAGGATCGTTGAGAGAAAACATAGTCACCCTATATGCAGAGTGCCAGAGTCAATCATTGCGCTGAGGATATACGTAGTCATGTAGAACAAATGTCTTTTGGCATCCATCGATACCTTGGCAGCTTGGAAATCAGATGGCATACCGCTTAAAAGTTGGTCGTGTCGCAAACTTACAACCCCTGCGTGGTGTGACGAGATCTCAACTCAAATCTCATAACAAAGAGAGTTCCTAAAAGTCTGAAGGCCTCCATTTCTCATCCAAACGTATTCAGCAGAATCCGGCCTTTCATAAAACTCTCTTCATGTGAGCGTTATCATTATCTCAAAGTCAGAGTGGTCGTATATAGTTCATCAACTTAATGGATTTAACCTCTGCCTGCCCAGCCGGTACCCCCAATCTCGCAGGCTTCTTGAATAATGTACGTGAGCGGGGCGAAAAAACACGCGTAAACTTCCAAAAAGTCCCGACCTAGAGTGTGTGGCTGTGCCACCCACCGAGGCGCACACGCAGTCGTCTTATGAGACAAGAACTCCCCCATGGGATCAGACGGGAGGGTGTGAAGGTCTTTGCACTGCATACCGAGACCTCAGGTTTTTGACTGGCGACCGCCTCAACTAGTTTTGTGTCAGTGATCGACAGCAATGTTACATGTAGTAGAAGGTAAATCAACCGTAGTGCCCCGTTATTGATTTGGTGATGTACCAGCCTGTGTTGCTTCCGTAGCGAGGATTACCACATTATACGTGCAAGCCAAGTACACCCTGCGCTTAGTGGGTTTTAGGTAACCTCTTTTCCTCATCGTACCATTGGTAAAAGAGCGTCCTCATCCACATGAGAGTATGGGGGATGGGGCGTAAAGCCGGTGGCGCAAAACCAAGCCAATGATACCTGAGCGAGCAATTCTCGGCACAAATAGGGTGAGAACCTTTCGAATTTGTACAGTATGCTTCGTCTTCTTTTATTCATTGTTACTTTAGCCAAGATTTTTTGGGGAGCGCGGCATCTACGGGAATACAAAAAAAACGGTGGGCTACCTTACGTGAGTACGCTTGAAAAGACAAATGCACCCACCTCTACACACATCCCTCTACACACCCCTTGACACCTATTTACCTACACACGCACTTACACCCTCCCCCGTGTGGTCCTACATGCATTCCTTGTCAAATAAACTAAATTGCTTTCGACACAAAACAATATAAAATGATCGTCCCTCAACGTAAATTTCTGATATGCACCCTCTTGTTCAAAAGTTACCCATATTCATCTGAAATATCAATTACAGGTACACGCATCAGTCTCCAGAGTCAAAAATCATTGATCGAGTGCCAAATGAGAGAGAATCTGATGTGAATGCTAGCTGCCTTGCACAGGATAATTTGAGGGGATGGTCCGCACGCTACGCTGCTACAAAAATACTACGATCAAAAAACACGTTTAACGGAACGATCTAGAAAGCAAACTACTACATGTATTGTTGCAAAAATTGCAAATATCTCGAGATCACGAATGCCCAAAAGGCTAAAGCAGGGACATGGGCAATCGTACAGTAGTTTGCCCATTTACGGGCGGGTACAGGTACATGATGTACGTTGATGTTGGTCCTGCGAACTGGCAACTGTGATTCACGAATGAAAACTATCCCGCACAATTGTTTGGGTATAGATATCCGGGGGGGGGGGGGGGGGGGGGGGGCAAAGATGAGTGTATGGCACCCAAGCCTGCAAATATCTAGTTATCTTTACCAATATCTTGCCACAACGAAATCAGAGGTCATCCAAGTAAAAAGTAATCTAGTCCCCTCCACAGGCCAGGGCTTGAGTTCATGCCCCATCTCTCCAGCGATTATACCTCATACCTTGTCCCTCCGGGGACACCCCTCGTTTATAAAAGACCATTTTTTGCATGTATGATAGAAACTGACGTATTTCGACCTCCTTTTTGTACGATCGGAGGATCAGACCCTCCGATTTTTCCCTCTCGGATGGAATAGTTAGACATGAATGATCGAGTCATATTGTCTTGGTAGCTGCAGGTTTGAGGGTATCAAGATTTTCAAAGGCTCCGAGACGATTTTTCCAAAGCGGAGTCTCGGATGTCAGATTAGAGACTCCAGACTGTCGGGTGAGGGAAAACCAAGGCACTAGCATGTTACCTGCCGGAAAGATGAGAGACATGTGTTGGTCCCAAGAATCAAAACTTCCTTATGACCCAAAAACCTGCCAGAGAGGGAGGGTATCCAAACGAACAGTAATCGAAAAACCCCATTGCCCTGCAATGTCCGATTTGGCGCCTTTTGGTCACCCGCTCTCTGATTTCGAAAGGACGTTGATGATGTGAACCCAAACCGCACATTATATAAAGTTGTCTCGATTATCGAAAAAGCCAATAAAAAAAGCCGTATAAACTTGCTTTTGGCTCCACCGTTTCCGGAAACCAACTTACATAAAACTACTGTTTTTGAACCGGCCTTTACCGTGGTAAACGTGTTGTCGTTACGGGTCGCTTTGAGGGGGAAAGTGACGACGTTTGTTTTGGCAGCAGTTTCTCGCAGGCTGTTCCACGGGCAAAAACCTGTAGCATTACTCCAAGAAACAACGAAAGCCCAGCATAAGCCCAACCTTTATCCAACAAACTTTGCAAGCCTACATAAAACTATGAGCGACGTCCTCCCAGCATCCCAACCCGTGTCATCCATTCCATCTCGGGAAGATATTGTTTTGGTAAGATTTGAACGCACGCGTTTGACATTGGGAAAACACTTTGACCATGCAATTGTGTAGCAAGCGGAATTATCATGGATGCTAGAAACGCAGGCCCCACCGCTGGTAGCAGAGATTGGCACGATACTCAAGGTACTTGGGTTTTTTTTACGGTCCTCTGGGCTTGTATTTTCCAAAAAGAACTGACTTTCGATCGATTGTTATTAGACGGGGTTGGCATGTTGTACGCCGGCCGATCCAGGTTAGATGTTTTCTCATTACATTTTTCGAGTATTTGGGCTTATACGGCATTTCGGGGTTTAGCAAATCGGCAAACTTCATCGGCTACCCTGGCAGTGACATCCTCAAGGTAAGGGGGTAATCCTGCGCACCCTCAAATATCCATAAACTCACCCTTCATCTGTGTAAACAGCAGCGACCTCCTCAAAGGATTTGTAACGATTGACGGGGCTGCCATCACCAAAGGGGTTCGTTTTTTCTTTCGTTTGTTTATTTCAAAGAGGTCACATCCTAAAAGAACATTTTTTTTATAGGAACTGACACTCAAATTACCCCATTACAACCGCGGAAACCCCGTCAAAGTCATCTTGAATTCATCAGCTCCTCCCGTTCTCGAACAGGTACTCGTCGTTTTCCTTCCTTCATATTTGTGGGGATATAAAAACTCACTTCGTCTCTTACAGGTCCAAACTGCCCGTAATTACCTCATATTAGCATTAGAGGCATATGAGGCGTCACCCCATGCAGGGAATGACCGGGACTCGTTAAAAAAGGTACCAGTAAACTTTGTGATTTTTGATAATCGTGCTAAAAATTTGGGATGACCACCACCAGCTTCTTGACCGCATCTCAAATTTCATCAAAAAGGCCAAAGCCGTCCTCCAATCCATCCATGAAACCGATACTTTTCCCGCCAAAGAATGTAACGCCAAGGTATCTCCCCATTCTCTATCCCACCTCCCCCCTCCTTCTAACCTTTCACCAATCTAGGCATTCTCACCTGACCTCCCCGAAGACTTGATTGTCGAATTCCACGTCGTCCAATCATCCCTGGTCGTCTCGGTGTTTGCGGTCAATTATCATCAACCAGGTATACCACTTCAATTCCAGAGTAAGATTTTGGGGAAATTCAAGAATATGAAGATGGAGTAAGTAACTGTCATCGTAACTTTTCATTAGATCCCCCCAACTGATTTTTTTATACAGTACGTATAAAGGCAAACCCGTCGAAGTACTGGACGAATTAACGGTAGAGTCGCCCAGTCCACGACTTGCGACACTGGTTCGCGCGATTGATACCGTGAATGGGCTGTGTGAGGAGTTGAGGATGAAGATTCAAATATTTCGGTAGTTCTTCCTCCTTCCTTGCAGGATTTCCCTCCCTGCTTGTACCGGGTAGACCACGCACACTGGTTGCCCGTATGGTGGACGAATTTCCTCTCCGAATTTTTTTGGTCGTATGATAGTAAGATACATGTTTGTAAATAAGCATTGTATAGTTTCAAACAAGAAAAACACATGCTCCTGTCCTTTTGCGTGGTGTCAAAACGGTAACTGCACGCGTTTACGATCCTTCCAAAACAACGAAGAATGGCTTTTTTGCAGTTCTCGGTGGGTGTTGAATCGGTGTCTACTGTCATCTACTCTCCTAGTTTTGAGGGAGGGTATTATACCTCGTCCGCACGAGTAAGATCTTCAGACACATGTTTTTAAATAACGGTGTAAGCCCAAGAAGGTCGCCCAACAATCCATATGATATCAAACGCGGGCAGAATGGATAATGTTGCGTGTAGATCCTTCCAATTCCGGAAATCTTTTGCTGTTTTTACAGCGTCTGGCATATTTGAAACCAGCTGCCCTCTACTTCTCCAGCATTCGTAAAATGGGCATATCTACAATCCTCTATGGGAAGATCCCTCGTCCTTGCAGTTCGCATGTTTTGCACTATACCGCAAATCCAAAACTTGCAGGATATTGTTTTTGGTTACATCGTTCCATTTGGGTAATTAAGCCTATGAAAAGATACTTCTGCAACGTCCGTGAATGTGCCCAGCTGAAATCCCTGGTGGGAAGATTATCTTGCCGCGTTTCAAGATGTCCGTTTCGCGTTTTTTGTGCTGACGCGAGCCTTGGACGCGAGCAACCCAATACGCAAGTTTCTAATTCCTACCAAAAACCTCAATATTTATACCACACACACACACACACACACACAAAACAAAACAATCATCATGGCAGCCACATCCGACATATTAAAAACCACAAGTCCTACACCAGAGATGGTGTTAAAGTAAGTAGGGGTCCCATCTCTGGAAGCCATGGGTTTGTTGATACTGATTTTTTTTTGGATAGATTTGGAAAACCGACGGATAAGGTATTGATCAAGTGCTTATAATTGGAATACTTTTGTTGATTTTTGTTTCGGGAGGATAGTTCCTTTGCCCTCTATCCATAAATCGGTACATTGAGGTAAGCGGCTTTGATCGAGGGGACAAAGGAAAAGATCTGATGTTGATGGATAGTTTCTGGAGTTTCGGATTCGAGATATGGCATCAAATACAGTAAGCGGATAAAAAAATGAAGTCTCTTGGGAAAGCACCGTTCTGACATTTACGGTCCAGGTAGTCTTTGACGTCCAACGCCCCGGCGCCGAAATAGATTGGGAACATCGTGATCAAAACATGTACGTGTAAACCAAAACCCTGCTCCCAGATCCCCCCCTTCATACCTAACTATTTTTCTAGCGGCGATGAAATCCGGTCAGTGGCGTATACATTCCCTTCAGACTTCCTTCGGTTTGAGTCTGTGGGTACAACGTAAGGAAACCCTCGTTTGTACGCAAAAAGGATAAGATGGGGGTCTGATAACTGTTTGGGATAGATTGGTGTTTGCGGTGTGCCCGGCCGGAATCCAAAAATTACGAATGGTAGAACGCCATTACTTTAAAGGCAAACTCCTCAAATCCTTTGACTTTACGTTCGGATATTGTATACCCAATAGTGTGAATACCTGGGAGGCCGTCTATGAGGTAAGCTTCCCCCCCTCACCACCCACTATCCCTCTTGAATAACTAACTTGGTGGTTATTAGCTTCCCAAACTTGATGATAAACAAAGTAAGTTTTTTTGGTGATACGTTGGGAGCGAGGGTACAGTATTGAATTCTTTTTTATTAGTTAAGGATATGATTGATTCACCGGGTGAAACGCTCTCGGATAGTTTCTATTTTGTGGATGATGAGCTTGTCATGCATAATAAGGCCAGTTATACATATGTGTAGTAAAAAACAAAAAACGACTGTAGATCATCATTTCATCATTTGCACTCTATTGGCGAATCAAGGAGTTTCCTATATCAAAAACGACATTAGTTTCGGTATCTTGGTTGAGCAGGAGGTGTGACCGAACCTTTTTGAGGACTTTACTGTCAAAGGACAGTGCGACGGCTTCAGATAGCTCACTACAAGAACATCGCAATAAGCTACCAGGATGCACAAGGTAGTTTCATAATTTTTCGACTTACTTGTACTCTTTAAGCAAGAACTGGTACTGTTCCGTCTTATCCTTAAGCGTAGTAGCCACAGTCTCAAATTCGGACTTTTGGTCCGTAAGCTCTTTATTAATCTTTGCATGTTGTTCTTTCAAACTCGTCAATTTCTCCTATACATTCATCAGTACCTATTCCTTTGAGAAAAAAAGAACATTTGCTACGTCGGCAGATTTGAGTGCCGCGTCGACAGCTTCTTTCTCGGTCTTTGGCACAAAATCTTCTGCTTGCGCTTTGCGGAGAGTTGTGATTTCACGTTTTTGAGTAGAGGATTCGGCCTCCAGGGTCGCTACTTTCTTCTCAAATAGCTGTTTTGCGCAGTCGTTAGTTGAGGAGCTGTCTGACAGTTGTAACTTGGGATACGTACGGAAACGGGATCTTCGCCAATCTTGAAGGATTTGATCTCATCTGCAATATCGGCAATATCTAAAAACGTCAGTCATTTTAACAAACACATCCTTCAGCAAAAGAGGTATTGTGGAGGGGTACCCGAGTCTTCCTTTTTCTTCCGTTCCAGGACGGATGATGGCAAGTACGCCGCATAAATCGCCAATTTCTTTTGCAAATCTTCCCGTAGATTGAAATTCTCGACTTTTCAAAGAAATCATGTTAAAAATCTCGTTTCCGATTCCCCACTGATCGAGAGCACACAGCATACCTCCCAATTCCTGTAATCGTTTTTCGAGCTGTTTACATTTCCTCCGCTCATATTTGAGCAACAACCGGTTTTCATTTTGTGATAGCAGTTTTTGGACTTTGGTTCGGAGGAGGCCTAGCTCGCGCTGGTCATTACTGAAATTCGAGATGGTCTTGTCGTACTCGTTCTATTAAAGGTCTTAGCAAACACATATCGAGAATAAAAGGTATGGTGTTCATTACTTTGATGTCACCTAGCAGGGGACCGTATAGTTTAAACTCGGGGATGAGTTTGTCGAATGCTGCACTGTACACTTGCAGGCGTTGGAAATCCGGGCCAGTCGGTGGTGCCTGTACCGCCTCGAGCTCCTGGAAAGTGGGGATTGTTAGTTAACATAAAACACATATCTCGCCAGGGCATTACTTTACTTGTTGGATAAACAGATGCAATTCATTCAACCGATCCTGTTTCGCAAAACCACCCTGCCGGTGCATCCAGTGTTTCCGGTCAATAAGCCCATCAATCTCCTGATACGTTTTCCATGCATCATTCTTGGTCAGTGTCAACTGTGGGAGCGGTAAAACACGACCCCGGATATGAGCAGGAAGTTCTACAGGATGGGGAGGTGGGGTTTGGGGTTTGAATCTTTCAGATGCGGCGGCGGTGGGGGATGGTGCGGCTATCCCTTGATGCTTGATCACATCGTATTGCTCGAGAATGTCGTGGAGATCTGTTATGTTGTGGGCTGTCTGATGCTCAGGTGGGGTTCCCGAATTGTCCAACCCGGAAGTCTCCTGTTTTCGATCGAAACTTGCTAATACAGCTTTGGACTCTTCGGCGCTTGCCGACGATTTCCTGCCTGCATGCATGGCGGCATGTTTCATCGCAGCTATGGCTTCCGCCTGTCTATACTTTCGATTCGTCACGTCCGGGTTGAGGTAACCGGACCAGACGGTTTGCATGTCCTTGCGCTGATCAGCCGCCAAACGATCCAACATTTCCGACATTTGTGATCGATCTTGGTGCATTTTGCGAAGTCGGAGACGAGGTTGGCTATGGGCCGCATAGCGACTCTTGGATGTGCTGCTGCGAGATGGGCTCTTGTTGCGGGCAACCAGGATGTGACGCTGGCCGGGATATGTGTGACCGTACGACGATATTGCAGTCCATCTCTACTACAATTGAAGCATCAGTATTGATCATAAATGTCTTAACCATGCTTAAGGACCTTTATATCTGACTCCATGGTTGCCTATATGTCAAAGAATGCAAGGTTTCAGGTCACAGCTGGCCAATGGTGAGACCCTCAGTTGTTACAAACAAATCGCGAGATCAAGCAGTGACACAGGTAATGAACCCAGCTACTATATAGTTCATGCAATGATCGTTATAATGAAGTCCACATATAGTATGATCTGAAGGGACTCTGATGGTTTGCGTCCCCATCAAGCTGCTTCTTATAAAGCGGAGTTCCCCAAAAGTGGCTTAGTCGCGCGCTTTGTAGTGGTGAATTGTCACTTCGCGGCGGTCATGACACTCAAAACGTTCCAAAATCGAGTCTAATGTCGTTGACGCCAAGTGGCAGCGGGGCAGCAGAAGCACGGGCGTCCTTGGTATCAGTGCGTCCACGTTACAATGATAGCCCTTCTTCACGGCCAGTATCAGCCATCTTTCCTGCTCATCACGGAAAGAAGCTCAGCATCCATGCGGCATCTCCGACCTCCCCTGGGCGAGTTTCATTGGAGCTAGGCAAATTTGCGGATGAGGATTTTAAAGCTGAGAAATGTAAGTTGTAGGGTATGCAGGAGCGTCGATTGCAGGGGGAGGGGCGGATGTGGTAAAATCAACGCGACGTTAACTTGGTCATGTTGGAGGAATGAAGGACTTTCAAGTGGAGAATGTCGGAAGTCGCAAGAAGCCCTTGAACCTCTTCTCCCCTCGTTGGTGCTGGTTGACTTTACCCAAGAGGGCACGTCAGAGTCCTGAATCCTCTAAAGATCTGGTGTAATCAGGAGAGTGGACGTTAGATGATACCTCTTGCGGATGTCCTTTTCTTTTTCCGGTATCCTCTCATGTGTCTTTTGTTCAATATATTATATGTGACAAATGATAACCCAGAGCCCTCCCATTTGCCTCATTTGCAGACGTCCATGGTATACTCACGCAAAGCACAGAAGAGGGTGTCCGAGGCTTTCATCAGGCGTTGACCGATGCCAAAGAGGCTGCCGCCGTCGATTTACAGCGCAATGTTTACCGAAACTACAATGAATTTGTTCTAATCTCCAAAGAAATCTCCAAGGTTTGAAGCCACCCTTGTTTTTGGAGATATTTTCAAGTTATACCGACACGCTATCTTAGCTAGAGAGCGATATGTTGAGCTTGCGTTCGCTCTTGGGAGAGCTGAAAGACATCAATTCAATCCTGCAACCCGAGGAGTCTGTCCCGGAGAGTAAGATGAAGCTTTTCGATTGCCATTGATGGATGGTGCTGAAACATTTTGCACCTAGAGGTCACCGTCGAGTTGGTCCCCACGGAGGATAACGCAAACTCTTCGGCAAAGACGGCGCCAGCTCTGTCGGGCTTGGCAAAACAAAGCGATGAAGAGTCACGGCATCAGCAAATGGAAGTCTTGTATGATGTCGTTGAAGGCTTGCAGGTAATTTCTCGTGCTTGAATAATGAAATGCCAAACACTCTCTCAACCCGATTCGTAATTAGAAAGTACTTCCTGAATGGCGAAACCGATACGTTGTACGCGATGGATCACAAGCTCGCTTCGCCGAAGTCAATCCCATCAATTATAAAACCGTGCAGAATGTCCACGTCTACATTCTAAGCGATACCCTATTGGTCACCACAAAGAAGAAGAATATCATTTCGGGGAAGAGTAAAATGATTTTGGACAAGTGTTGGAGCCTGGCGGATGTTGCAGTTATCGACATGAAAGATTCGACGGGTGAGTATCACACACGCCGTCAGCTTTCAGTTCTGCGCAACATGCTCAACGAAACTATGCAGAGGTCAGCAACGCGTTCAAAGTTATGAGGCATCCAGATATGTACATCTACCGCTGCGAATCGTTGGATGACAAGCGGTCTTTCTTGGGGGCCTTCAAGCGATACACGGATGAGCTCATGCTACAAAAGCGCCAAGCTATTGAGACAGCCAAGTCACGGAAAGGTAAAGCATCTTTCGTCGCTTCATACTTTATAGTTGAACTAATGCTTTAACTGTCCCGAAGATATCACAATCAACGTAAGCTTTCGACTCATTTAACTTGATATTTCCTGCAGTTCTAGACATACTTGATGTTTTAGCCATCAGAACCGCATTCCCCAAGTCGCCCCGACTCTAAAGATACCGATCGGCACAGGGCGGGTGGCCGACCCACGCGTGACGAATTGACACTGACTGATGTCAAATGGCTGATGGAACTGACCGACGAATTGGACGTCCTCATTGCCCATCGAGATTTTGAAAATGCCGTAGCTCTAATTGAGGAAGGTTTGTGGGTGTTTCTGTTCTTATACTATTATAACTTGACCCTGATATCTCTATCAAGCTCGCACCACACTGGGAAAAGCCAACGCCGAGACTTCCCGGGTGATCAAAATACGCACTGGCGTCGAGGAGCGGATTAATCGATTGGCACAATTAGTCAGTCTGGATCTTGCCAACCCTGTCGCAAGTAAAACACAAGTCCAAGCAAATATTGACAAACTGCTAAGACTGGGTATGGGCGACCAGGTATGACTTGTCTTCAACTTGTTCATACCCGTGTTGGACTCAAGCCGATGCGCGTTTAGGCGCGTGATTTCTTCTTGACCGCTCGAATAGCTATTATTCGCCATCGCATTCGGTAAGACGATCAGTTGAAGACGCTGTCATTTACCTTGTGCTAAGTATTCTCATCAGGCTCATTCGCTTTGACGGCGACGTTGCAACGTACATTTCTGATCTGGCAAACGTGGTCTTCCGTCTCATCCGTAGCACTTGTGACTGGTATGGTAGCTCATTCCACGACACTACGATGGCGTCAGGTATTACTCTGTTACTGCGCATTTCACATACACTTGTCTCTGACGCGGAGTGGCCCAGGATTTATGAAATGGGTCAATAACGAACTACAAAACTTTTGTCGTATTTTCCGCCAGCAAGTCTTCGACTCCAAGCCTAGTTTCTCCATCATTGCCGACTGTTTGCAGCATACCCTTCACCATTGCAAACAGGTCCGTTCTCGACATCTTCATCTTTGATCAAGTAGTCCATTCAGCTTATCGTGATTGTTGCCCTTAAGCTTGAAGATGTTGGTCTCGACGTGGCGTTTGTTCTTGAGGAGGCCTTTCACGATGATATGGTCGCTGCTATTATGGAGCATTCGAAAGAATGCGAAACCATTGTCGTGGCGGCGGTTTTGGCAGACACTTTTGGACCTTTGCGACCAGAGTCACCGTACTTGGTTGGCAGGGAAGATGATTTTGGTATGTCGTATTACATTTCAGAGGGGAAGAGTGCTCTAAAGACCGTAAACAGCGGACATTACAGCCCAAGTGTCACAGAGTGTCTATGAGCTATATGCTGTTCTGATGGAGTTTGGTGCGGATGTGTCAGTTCTGATGTCCATAACGGTAAGAGCCTTGTGACATACCCGCTCACAGACCAAACTAATACCACAAATTTAGCTGTATGGGAAAATTGTCAATTGCCTCACCGGATTTTTCGATGTTTACATAAGAAAGCTTGTTGAGGTTGCAAGCCGGACTGACTGGATGTACAAGCAGGTGAGTAATGTAAATGACATGTCGTAGTGATATTTGTTAAAGAGCAAATTATTGTAGCATTCAACTATTCTGGTCGATGCAACATTCATTGTGGAAGATCTGCTCCCTAAAGTATCCGGTCAGCTCGCAGTAAGTTTTCATGGATTTGACTCAAGTTGTTTTGCAAGTATAAACACCTATTTTTTTAGCATCGTTTTGAGCGGCCCATTCCTGAGCTGGAGGACATGCGAGACAAGTTACGCGGTAAATAAGAAGCATGTCTCATCCTTCCTGATTCACTCATGATAACTGATATGTTTCGTCTAGTCTTGAATCTAGCCATGAACGCCAAGTTTGTCACCCAAACCAAAAACAAATTGATAAAAAACAAGTTCAACTTTCCGGCGCTTGATTACTCCAATGTAACGTTTTCCACCTTGGAGGGATTCAAAACGAGTAATAACAGTACGTATAGAATGGTGGGATCCTGGACAACACACGACCTACGGAGCATATTATGCGGGTAAGGGCCGTAGATGTTGATGGGAGACAATGCCTCGACTCACAATCCACAACAGCTTATTGAGGAGTTGAACCTTTTGCAAGGATCATTGGATCCTACACTTCCACGGAAAGACATTCTTGCAAATATCATTGATGAGATCTTTACCTTCATGAATGATCGTACGTGACCAGCTATCCCCTCGCCAATGTTTCACACACACTAATTGGGAATGGTAGCATCCTGCTGGCAAACAAATCGTGGACCCCGTCGCCTGGGTTTCCAAGGCGTTCAGCAGCTCATTTTGGACATTCACTTTTTCTTACGGATCTGCGAAGCTCTGGTGTCGGAAGAGACGAATGCTAAAGCAAATCTTGTCTGCGAAAAGGGATTAAGAATGTTTTTTAGCCAGAACAAGGAATTAAAGGCCGCCCTCAAGGTAAGAGGTGTTCCTTGATGCTCAGTGATGGTTTCCTAATCACTCTTCAGACTGGAGACTGGTATGACAAGCGAGTAGACGAAGTCATGAATCTGATAGCAAAGGAATTCCCCCATCTCTTGTCGGTGTCTTAGTGCTTTGAGACATGGTCAATCTGTAGATAAATCTTAAAGGATACCACACTTGTATAAAAGAAAAAAAAACTGTACAAAAACATCATGCAGTCGCGACGGAATAAGTTACATTTAAATTAGACTATGAATGACGGTCTCATTAGTGTGGGAACTACTGAGCAGAAGAGTATTTGAAACTCTTCAATGGGTCCTTTTTCCTCCCTTGACCAGCGGCTCCTCCCCGTCCGCCCCGTGCTGCACCTCCACCTCGGGTACGTCGGCGATTGTTCATTCTAAAAGGCACATGGCTGACCTTTGTGTTGCTAGTTGTACCATTGCGGTTAGGCAGAAGGTAGTCTGGAACGTGCTTCATGTGCTGTTGTACACGTGTTGGATGGAGTGGTTTGTCGTGACGAAGAGCGTGAAGATCTGTGGGATTGTCTTCAAAATGTGCCTAGAGAATTGAGGGCGTCAAAATTGCAATTACACACAGAAACGAATAAACAAAGCCTACCTTGAGCTTTTCCGAATTCAAAATTTCCATCTTAAGCTCCTTCATCCTGGCCTCCTTGATGGCCACACGCGTAACAGCTCGTAACGCATCATCAGCGCGGTACTTGAATCCGCTGACTTGCTTCATATCAAATTCGAAGGGATTCAGCTCCCGACCCATGGCCACTTGTCGCTTCTGGATCCGAGCAAAGACTTTGGTATCCGTTATTGGCCGCTTGAATGGCTGAACCTGTGTTCTCTTCGTCTTCTTCCTTGGCGCATCATGAGGAATGGGGGCATCGTCCGGGACTATAAAGCTCAGCGCCCATCCTTTACTGCCAACACCTCGCGCCGTTCGGCCGACACGATGTTGATATGACCGCGAAGACGTAGGGAGATCGAAATTGATGACGGCCTGGACATTTTGGAAATCGATTCCACGAGAAACACCGTACTCCGCATCCTTTGGTCCGGACTTTGCCTTTTTCCGCTTTGTGGATGTGCTGCTTGGTGCAACTTCCTTTGCAGACCGCTTGTTACCAGCTTTTGTGGCTGGTTCTTCCTCTTCCTCAACCTTTTCTTCGTCATCCTTTTCCTCGCCATCAGCCACACTGACTTTTGCAGCAACAGCTTCACCCTCTTGCTCGTCACCCTCCTCGTCGTCCGAGTCCCGATCCTCGCTCAGCATACCAGCTTCATCCGTCGCAATAATATAGTCGTACACCCCACGGTTGAACTCTTGTACAATATGATATCGACTTCTCGGCGGCAGTCCCGAGTTGAGTGTGCAACATTTGATTCCAAACTGCTCCAGAAACAACTTGAGCTTGTAACATCTATCAATATCATTCACAAAAATGATACATTTGCCAGTTCCAAAAGGGTGAATCTTCAACTTCAACATAAAGTAGGTTAGCAGAAATTTGTCGCTGTCCGAGCAATTGACGAAATATTGAGTGAGCGTGGATTCGGGGGCGGTAGAGGCTTCGGTAAGCTTGAGAATTGCGGGATTGCGGAGAACGAGCTGCTTGAGCTGGTCAACATCGGATGACATGGTTGCGCTCATAAGATAACTCTGGTATATCTTTGGGAGGTGGGTCAAGACGCTTCTAACGTCTTCATCATAGCCATATGACAGAATCAAGTCGGCTTCATCAATGACAAGTGATTCCAGCGACTCTTTGAGAATCACGGTGCCGGCTTGAATTTGGGCAAGTATCCGACTTGGAGTGGCAACGACAATGTCTGGTTTTTCAGCAAGGATTGCTTTTTGATTGGTAAGAGACTGATCACTCGTAGCCAGGTTGACCGCCGTCACTTCTTTTGAGCAGTAGATGGTAAGATCCTTGATATGTTGCAAGACCTGCTCCGCCAACTCTCTTGTTGGCACCAAAATCAGACCCCGCACTCCTGGCCCACTAGAACTCCGCCCAGCTTCTTTTGACAACAGGATTTTTTGGATGACTGGAATTGAATAAGCGGCCGTCTTTCCTGATCCAGTCCGTGCCCTGGCGAGAATGTCCTTTCCTTGTAGAGCGAGCGTGATAGTTGTTGACTGGACGACTGTTGGGTGAGCGAAACCAAGTTTTGCGATCGCACGAAGAAGCCGAGAGTCAAGGTCCAAGTCAGGGAAACCAGGCGATTCTGTGTCGATCAGGTCGGCAGAGACCCCCTTCACCGGAGTTGCTTGCGCCATGGCTTTGCCTTTATCGAATTGCAGATAATTTCCTTGTTGCTTTTGGGACGTTTTTGAACTTTGGAAATTTCGACAAAAACAAGTACATGTTGGCTGCAGCCAGTTGGCTCGAATGCCACTTCAATTGTCGGAGGTCAAGCTTGGTCTTGTCCGGACGCGCTGGGAATTCAAAACTCAGAAGCAGCACTCTTCGACCGGAAGGGAAGGGTCTATTCATAAACGGCATTACAATGGTGCAACTTACACCAGCAAAACGGAAGGATAATGAGCCGGAAGGAGGTGTCTCGATGGAGCGGCTGGACGAAGTTGTGCCGTTGGAGATGGGTATACGACCTAGCACGGTCCCGTTGATGAAGAAGCGGAAGAGCAACATGACTGCTCTGCTCGATGCCACCCCTTCCTTTGAAGAGCAGCTGGAAAAGTTGTCACAATTTCATCCCAAGGGTAAACTTAGTGCAGGTCGATATATTAAAACGGGACTGATGCCTTTTGTTTATCTTCACCAGTTGACCGATATGAAGACTTGTGGAAACGAAAGGCCCTGCCCCAGATGGATTCCAAAGTGGATAACATAGGTAGGCGCGTCATTTAGAACGGCGGTTTTCGCCCGAATCTCATCCGGGGACAAAGTCTTTCAACAGATTGAGATTGATGACTCCATTGAATCATACCCGTCGCATGTCCGTAACCCATACCAGGTTTCAGAGGGCTCTACTTTGCGGATGTTTGGGGTGACAGAGGTGACTGACTACACTTGTGATCTGTCGTTTCGGATGGGTCGTAACCGAATCTCAGGACGGACACAGTGTGACATGCCATGTCCACGGGTTCCTCGCGTACCTCTACGTAGCCGCGCCAATGGGCTATAAGGCCGTGCACAAGGATGCCCTGATGAGAGCTATCAATGTGAGCGCCAGAGATTTTCCCGAACGCCAACAGGAAACTCATTACTTTTGATCGCAGATGAATTTGCGCCAAAATCGCGCGAGTTCCGGTTTGCCCGTCGTCGATATTGACATGGTCCTCAAATCTAGTATCTACGGTTACCACGGTCCCAAAAAAGCACTGTTTCTGCGAATCAACTTGCGCCTTGCTACATTCGTCCCAGGAGTTAAAAGAATGTTCCGAGAAGGGTTTGAAGTGCAAGGTTTAGGACGCGTTGCGTGCGACCCAACTTACGAAAGTAACATCCCATACCCTTTACGATTCATGATTGACACCAAGGTAACAACGTTTCCGGTATTTGCTCCAATACTTGTCTGCTAACTTTGTTCCAGATACAAGGCGCGAGCTGGATTGAGCTTCCCGCAGGAAAGTACACGTTGCGCACTGCAAATCGCAAATCAACAGCCCAACTGGAGATGGATATCTTGTGAGCACAATTTGCGCACGGAAATGCTGAACTTCCTCTAACTGCTTGAACTTTCTAGCGCTGATGATATTATCTCCCATCAGCCAGATGGCGAATGGCAGAAGATTGCCCCACTCCGGATTTTGAGTTTTGATATCGAATGCGCCGGTCGCAAAGGTGTCTTTCCGGAAGCCACGATGGATCCAGTCATTCAGATCGCAAACATGGTGTCTATACAAGGTGCCTTCTTGTCAGAGCTTTTGGTTTGTCTCCTCAGCTTACTTATTTTTCAATGCAGGCGATGGCAGACCGTTTATTCGAAATGTGATGACCTTGAAAGGTTGCGCAAATATCGTTGGTACACATACCATGTCCTTTGAGCGCGAAGAAGATTTGCTACAAAAGTGGAGTGATTTTGTGCAGGAGGTTCAAAAATGCCCGTCTGAAAGCTCCATATGACACGCTAACCTGTTTCCAGATGGATCCCGACATTATCATCGGTTACAATATCAATGGGTTCGATTTTCCATACCTCCTCGACCGAGCTGCGCATTTGAAGGTTCACAACTTCCCCTTTTTGGGCCGTATTAAGGACGTCCGAACCCAGGCCAAGGACAGTCGCTTCTCATCAAAAGGACTTGGAACACGCGAAACAAAACAGATCAATCTTGACGGACGTCTGCAAATGGATGTTTTGCAAGTCATGCAGCGTGAATATAAATTGCGATCTTATACCCTCAACTCTGTGTGTGCACACTTTCTTGGTACGCGGGTCATTGTCTCCATTTCTCGCTGATTGTAGCCCTGACACATTCTTTTAGGCGAGCAAAAAGAGGATGTCCATCATTCCATTATTACGGATTTGCAAAACGGAAACGATGAAACACGCCGTCGGCTTGCGATTTACTGTCTGAAGGTAGAAAGAGTCCCTGTCGCCTTGATCGCGAGCTATGATATTTACATGTTTTAGGATGCGTACCTACCTCAAAGATTGATTGACAAATTGATGTGTGTCATCAACTCGATGGAGATGGCCCGTGTCACGGGCGTGCCGTTCAACTATTTGTTGACGAGAGGACAACAAATCAAAGTAGTATCCCAACTGTACAGGAAAGCGCGTGAAGAAGACCTGCTCATTCCGGCTTTGGAAATCGAAGGTACGTCCGCGATGCCTAGCCTTGGCAAGTTAATTTGATACGATTGGTATATCAGGTTCAGACGATGTTCAGTATGAAGGAGCGACAGTCATTGAGCCAGAAAAAGGATTTTACGAGCAGCCCATTGCCACATTAGATTTTACATCGCTATACCCCTCAATCATGATGGCACACAACCTCTGCTATTCAACATGGCTTCGAGACACGCGTGCCGCCGAACAGCATGGGCTCGTAAAAGACAAAGATTACAAGGTCACACCCGATAATGGTACGTTTTTGTCAATGACCAAGACTTCTATATACACTAAGTCTGTGGCCTATAGCCATGTTTGTCAAGACAAGTACGCGGAAAGGAATTTTGCCCACCATTCTGGAGGATCTTCTGGCTGCCCGTAAGCGTGCCAAGAATGACTTGAAGAAGGAAACAGATCCTTTTAAGAGGGCTGTGCTGGATGGGCGGCAGTTGGCGTTGAAGGTAAACTCTTAATGCTCAATCATTGGTCAGAGTGAGATTGTAAGACTTTTTATACAGGTCAGCGCCAACTCCGTATATGGTTTCACTGGTGCAACAATTGGAAAGCTCCCATTGCTGGCCATCTCTTCCAGTACCACTGCGTACGGCCGTGAAATGATTGATTTAACAAAACGACACGTGGAAAGCAAATTCACGATCGAGAACGGCTATGAGCACAATGCACGCGTTATCTACGGTGACACCGATTCTGTCATGGTCAAGTTTGGTGTGTCGAGTGTCGGGGAGGCCATGAAATTGGGGCGTGAAGCAGCGGACTTTGTGACTGAACATTTTGAGAAGCCAATCAATCTGGATTTCGAGAAAGTGTATTTTCCGTATTTGCTCATCAATAAGAAGCGGTATGCGGGACTTTACTGGACTAAGCCTGACAAGCACGATAAAATGGACACTAAGGGTATCGAGGTTCGTTTTTGACGCGTTATTTGTCACGATTTGCTGAAGTGTGAACTAAAATTTGTCAGACTGTTCGACGTGACAGTTGTCGACTAGTTTCTAGCGTTATTGAAACGTGTTTAAAGAAAATTCTTGTTGATCGTGATGTCAAAGGGGCTGAAGAGTATGTTTTCTTCGCGTTTGTGACGTGCCCGACTTACAAACTCACTATTTCTGTTTAGTTTCACCAAGGGGATTATTTCGGATCTTTTGCAGAACAAAGTCGACCTTTCACAACTAGTCATTTCGAAGGCGCTTGGAAAAGCAGGTGGGTTATCGAATGCTCAAGTTCTCGTAAATCCAGTCGATGCTGATAACTTGTGCAGAGTATGCTGCCAAGCAAGCCCACAACGAATTGGCGGAAAGAATGCGTAAACGTGATGCCGGTAAGTCATGCGCTTGAACGTATGCATGGGAAAATGACAGGCTCACGCGTTTGAGGCAGGATCTGCGCCTGCGCTTGGCGATCGTGTTGCCTATGTGATTATCAAAGGCACCAAGGGTAGTTTGTGGAACCGTAGAGTTCATAAGTATATATACTGACTTGGGTGTAACAGATGCCGCTGCTTATGAGAAGGCCGAGGATCCCATTTACGTCCTGGAAAACAACATACCCATTGACACAAAGTATTATCTTGAAAACCAACTGTCTAAGCCTTTGATGCGTATTTTCGAACCCATCTTGGGAAGTAAAGCGCAAAGTCTTTTGTGTAAGTTGGTCCCCGCGACATCCAGGGTATTTTTTCCATACCTGATTGATTTTTAGGCGGCGACCACACGCGTACCATCTCGGTTGCGGCTCCAACTATCGGTGGCTTGATGAAGTTTACGGTCAAGAAGGTAACATGTCTGGGCTGCAAGACACCATTGAAGGCTGGCGGTAAGTAACCCAAGTGATGCCAGTGTTGTTGACCCACCACCAACACTTGTGTGTGACCTTAGAACATGCTGTTTGCGAACACTGCAAGTCTCGTTTGGGAGATTTGTATCAGAAGCAGCTGGACAGTGTGTCTGAGCTGGAAGTGCGGTTTGCACGTCTGTGGACGCAATGTCAGCGCTGTCAGGGCAGTTTACATCAGGATGTCATCTGCACAGCGCAGGATTGTCCCATCTTTTACATGCGGAAAAAGGTTCAAAAGGATGTCAAGGACGCGTCGGCCACGCTTGATCGGTAAGGGAACCTCTCTTGTTCACCTTCCACTGGTAAGAATATGTACTAATATCGCTGTCGTTCTCGTTAGATTTGACTGTGCTTGGTGAAGGTTTTTATTTATTTCATGTACATACTTTACTGTAGATATTTTCTAATGACAACGATCCTACTCGGTGCTCTCCTGGCAATTGCTCCAAAGTGGTGCAACTGGCTGGTTTGAAGGCATAGACGAAGTCCTTGGCGATGCGGGTGGTGACTTCGTTGCGATGTTGCGATGTTGTGAGGGGGAGGTGTAAAGTAGAATAGAAATCAAAGGAAGGAATCTGAGTTGTTGGGGAAAGGGGACATCAGCACGCGGAGATTCTAAATTCATTTTTTCCCCTAAAAATGCAGATTCGCTGACAGCTGCTTTGCAGGGTTGTTAGCTCCATACTGTGTGGCTGTGCCTCCGCCGAAAGATTCGAGCACATCCAATTTTCCCACATCACTTCAGCGAATTTCGACGAGCTGAATCAGACGGTAGAGTTTGAAGTTCAACAGAAAAATAAATCTAATTTCCATTCCATTTGCTATCCTGACCATCCTGGCAATGACACTTCGAAGCACGACAAAAGCCTCTGAGGCGGGGCCGCATGCAAAGTGACAGCTGTCATTTAGCAACAAGAGTCCGTAACTTTGCTTTCTAATCTATATAGACGATGATTTTGGGAATATTCTTATCCTTTCAGTACCCGTTTAGCGCGAAAAAACTGGATCACACCCGATATCAGAACCCCTAATTTTGAGCATAACATTGCAAGTAACCTACCACGGCAACCTTTCCAACAACCTTGCCAAACTCGGTACAATCCTCTATCCCCGCATCGCGAATCCATCCAGGAAGCTTGTTCTTAATCCGCGGTTGGGCATAGCGGTGATCCAGCAACACAATAGCGGCGTAATCGTCCTTGTGCCGAATGACACGACCAATACTCTGGTTGACAGCCTTCATGCACGTATTTTCGTAATAGCCAGAGGCACATTCTTCAATTTCTTTATTGGACTTGCCGGTGGCGGCTGCGCGGGTTTTGATGTACCGGAGTTTCTCTTGCAAGTCGGCGGCAAAGAGGTTGGGAAAGGGGAGACCGACCATGATAACCAGACGGCCCATGTTGTCTGAAAAACTGCGAGACGTTACTTGCTTTTCGTGCAAAGGGTTTATGATCAACTTACTTGATCCCTTCGCTCATTTTCCCGCCCACAACGGCAAACAGTATCGCACCCGTTTGTCCCACGCGATGCTCCTCAGTCATTTTAATGCTTTGCGCATACCCTTGCAGCACCTCATCCACCATTTCGCTCGTTCTAGGTTCTTTGAAAACCTTTGACAATGAAATGAGGACCGAACGTCATGCAGCAACAACCAGTCAATACCTCTTACCTGCTTTTTAGCGGAAATGCGCGTGAGAACTCCACTCGTCCCCCATCCATCCACGATTTGATCGAGAATGTCATAAGACGACAGGAAGCAGATGACTCCCCCTGGAGTGACATTGCACAGGTTGATGATGGCCGCACCGAGGTCATTAAGCTGTTTCGACGCATCAGTCTTCTTTCCTTGACAAATAACAACAGAATGAGGGGTGACCTACCATTGACGATGACCCTCTATTCTCGTACGTGAAGCTGAAGGGTTCGGAGCGAGGTCCCTTTGAGACCGTTAGACATAACAGGGAGGAGGGTGGAATGATGTGGCCACAGGAGAAACGAGCAAGTCGTGTCGGCGGGATGTACGAAAATAGCTCATCAACAAGCTCAGAAACCTGATGTGTACTTGTGAATTAGTCCGGGGGTAAGGGATTTTCAGACAAGGTCGATACAAGCACGTACCGGCTCCATGGTTCCACCCGCCAAGACCACAGCGCGCGCTTCCTCGATAATGGGCCGAAAGCAATTGGAAGGATTCAAGAGCAGGTATTTGAGCGTTTTTCCTATATCATTTCAAGTTTAATGACCACTGACGCAAGGGGCAATACGCGTGTTTGTCCGTACCAGCATAGTCTACCATCACCCGTCCTTCCAAATCCGCATTGGTCATGGACATGACAAAGCTCTCTACAAATCGAATGGCGGATACATGCTTTGGGGTAAACTCTGTAATAGCGTCAGTTGCGCAGCTCATATGAGAAGGAACGGACGGTACAGAACCTTGCTCATCGGTCGACTGATCCGCCTTCTTCTTTGTTTGAGCATTTTTCTCAACAAAACCTTGTAACTGGACAAATCATTTAGTTTCGACAAAAAAAGACGAGAAGCTTCATGCTTTTAATTCCGTTCTACCTTCTGCGCTAGCTTGCTCTCCTGTAAGTACTTTTCCACCTTGTACAGACTACAATGGGGAACGCATCAGTATGCAAAAGTAACCAAAACCCCAGAGCAAGCATTCCCAACTCACTTGATGTTATCTATTCCCAAGTTGTGAACAAAGTCATTGACAGTCACAACGGCCGCTTTTGCATTCGTCGTCGAGGCGTCCTTTGCTCGTTCACTCCCACTCAGCACGCGTTCCAGACTATGCAAAATATCCCGCAGCTGACTAATGTAAATGACATTTCTGCCCCTTAGCCGACGACGGTAGCGGTCGAGATACGAGGTCAACTGGAAAATGGACTGGGAAATTTGTTTCAAGTCGACAGATACGGAATGGGTCGAGACGATGGCGTCTGTCGCAAAAGAAAAGCACGTAAATCTTCTTACTCCAAAAGTAATAA